>JAMKCH010019447.1:0-49708 GCA_023653785.1 Ophioderma brevispina
CAGCGAACAGAATAAAATGGTGGTATTTTATATAGAACAAGTGGAGGTCATTAATATATTAGTTAAAAATATTAAGTGGGTCCTAAAAAGGGAGCCTGAGGAACTCCACAAGTGAGGGAAGCTGGTTTGAAAATAATATTATTAATCAGCCACTGTGTTTTTATTGGACAGGTAATCTAAATCGTCAGTTGTTTAATGTTATAGAGAAGGTTGTCATGATTTTTTGGTGTTCAAAAGGCCTTGCTGAAGCCAGGAAATTACCAACTGTATGAAGTTGACTTATCAAAAATTTCTGAATTTTGCAGTAGAGTCAGTTATAGCCATGTATGTAGAACACGTTTTAGGCCTAAAGCCAAAAGTGAGAGGGTCAGAATATTATGTGTTGTTGGGAATATGCGACTACAGACCACTTTTTCAGAAGTTTCCCGATATCGATGGAAGAATTGAGATAGGCCTAGAGTTAGAGAAGTCATGCTTATCACCTGCTTTGAAGATAGTATCACATTTGCCTGATTTAGTAGATTGGGGACTTACCACGTTGCAAGGGAGGAATTATTAAAAATATGCGAAAGAGCATTAGAATGGATGGAATAATTTGTTTCAAAAGTCTAGTGCTAATGTCATCAGATGCGCTGGGGTTACGTTCTTAATTTCAGATGTTAATTTGTGAAGTTCATCTGGGGAGTTTGGATAAAGGAACAGGCTATTGGAGTTGGTCATAGGATGCGATGGGGTTTTAAAATCAGGATTGTTCAGGTATTTTATTAGCGAGAGTGGATTCTATATTAGCAAAAAAATATTAACGTTTTCTGCAATGGTGTTTATCGGAAATCTTTCACCCTCGCTATTAAAAAAGAAGTCAGGAAAGTTTTCTTTACGGCCCAGTAAATTATTTAATGTTGTCCCATTTCTTTGGTATTCTCTTAGTATTTTCAATTCTTACTAGTAATATACGATTTTTTTACTCAGACGCAATAGAGAATTAGATGATTGCGGTATTTGGTGTATTTTAATTTATTTTCATTACTTGGTTTAGGGAAGATATTGGTTTGTATAATTTATCTTTTGTTTGGAGAGATTAATTTATCCTTTTAGTCACCCATGGTTTGTTTGTGAATTACGTTTTGAGACGGTGCTATTTTTAATTGGACAATGAATATTCAGGGAAGTTTCAGAAATTTAGATATGAATTTATTGTAGGCTTGATCCCTGGGTCTTGTATAGTTGTCACCTGTGTCCAATCAACTAGCGATAAGGCATTATTAAGACCCTTAATATTATTGGGCTTTAGCATTACGAGATTTCTGTTCAGTGGAATAGATGGAGTAGGCCTATGGGTTGGGGTCCCGAGGAACCCCCCCCCTTGGGCACTAACGGAAGTTTTTTAGCTTGGGCATTTAACTGTTATCTGTAATATTTTATTGAGATGGCTGAAATGTGAATAGTAATTTTGTCTAAATGTACTCAAAAATTTACATTAGCTTTATTGCGCTTATTTAGTAACCACAGAGAAATTATAATGTTAGTGAAATTATTATAATCAACTGTTGCCTGGAACTCAAAATAATATCGTAGGTATGTGTGAAAATAAAGGAAAAGAAAGAGGAAGAAAAACGAAAAGGATTTTGATGTACTATGTTTACATTGCATTAATTGATCTAACCTCGTCTACCTAAGGGGGGGTTACCCACCCCCTCAGGTTTTTCCCGGCTGCTAAAACCCCCTTTTTGGTTCCAAATATTTAAATTAAGTGTCAATTGACATATTCCGCTCCTTTCATCCAAACCAAAAAACATCCACCGGGGCATAGGGAAGATAAAGGTGGATCCAAAAGTAATTTGTGTGGGGGCAACCACCCCCCTTCGGGAAGAAAGTACCACACATGCCTTAGCACGACCACAATGAAACATCACAGCACTTGATTGGCAGTCTTCAGATGCTATGGTTTCCCTTTTCATTGTACCAAAATGAGTACCAAACATGCCTAGAATTACGTCACAAAGACGTCATAAAGTTCGTATGTCAGCATAAGAAGAAATTTCCAATAGGACACCATAGTTTAGAATAGGGGAAAAATTCAATTCTTGCCAAAAAATGATTAGGAAGATCACATTTCATGATCGGAATGACTAGTTTTAATAATTGAGAGATTTTAGTGTATAATAAGTGTTTGGGTCGCTAAATAGCGAAATATCAATTTTAGTTTCCAACCATATCCGTATGTTCGCACTTTCCTCAACATCTGACGTAATAGTGACGTCATAATGGGGAGGTGGTACTTATTTTTGATTACAATGGAACGAAGAAGAAACGCCCTAAGCTATCCTTTGGTACCAAATTTACAAAAATCGGATGGTCAGTAACGGAAATCACAGGGGGTGGTAAGCACCCACCCCCTTAGGGCGCTTTGTTTAAAAAAAAAATGGCTAGGGTATACGGGGTTAATGGCTGTAAAGTAATCATTGTAAGTACTTTAAACAGGTAGGTAAGCCTATCTAACTAGGAATCAAAACTGGGACCCTCTGATATGAACCCAAATACCTAATAACCACGATACTGTGCTACCATAAAGCGGAATTATAAGGAACAATTGAATTTTGTATATGCCATTATTTCCTTTCAAATTAATATATTTGTAAATTAAAATGGACAAAATTCATACCCAAAACGTGAAAGGGTTTTCAACAAGAGGTTTTTGAAATATCTATAAAAAAAATTGAAGTGAAAATAGGTTACTCCATTAGTTGACTGTTTATGTCCTTTCTGGGGTTACAAATTATACGTTAAACTTTGAATTACCAACTATTAGATGATTGAATCTTTTGAATTATTACGATTCAACCAATCAATTAATTGGCAGCAAACAGGTGTTAACTGAGTAAAATGTACATTTTTGCCACAATTTACAGTAACTTAAATACCATGTACCGTTTGTGTTAACTTCTCAAATGAAATAAGGGTATTGTTGAAATTATTCTCATGAAAAACGTATTAGTTGGCCATCATTACAAAATAACAAGAACTTTAACTATTATGTCTAAAACAATGACAAAATAATAATAAAATAAAACTCAAACTGAGCGATTTCAAAAACTGAAAACGTAGGCTCTTTTTGGACGGGATCGTAACTTAATAGACAGTCAAGACACATCTTACACTCTAGTCTAGTAAGAAAAAATGCAGCTAAATGCATATTTTTGTTTATACCACAACTAACCATGCATCTTGTGTTTAGGGGAATAATGTGCTGCTGTAAAAATTATAGTGGCACTTCACAATAAAAAAGAAAAGGATAGAAAACAGGGCATCCTGGCCGTAATTAAAATATATAGCAAAATATTTTTTGTCCAATTTCGAGGCTTCTATTACGACTAAATTATAAGAGAGCTCCTATTTGAACTTTGACGATTTAATCATCATTGTTTATACAATATTGTGGATCTCAATTATAAGTTATATTATGGAAAAATACTGTAAATCTTATAGGAAAATACTGCAGCAATTCTGCCAACAAATTTCCACAAAATACAGCTTTCAGTTTCAATTCAATTTCGCTTTATAATTTACGTTTAATGGCATATGTTTTTACCCAAATTTACTGAATTGTACAGTATATGCACGTAAAATTTGGTGACCTTGTGTATGGGCCCCCCTCCTACATACTAGTTAGGTGTTTCGTCAGTGCTTTTTATTCCTACACATTCACAATCTCTGCAATTAACTCGCCAAATATATATGTTTCAGTGTTTTGATTGAACAGTTTTTACAAGTATCCGCTAATTGTCACAGTAGTAATGAGTCGGCAGAATTGCTGTCATTAAAATACTTGAAAAGAATAATATTGGGTGATTGTGGCAAAAGGCGTTCAGATACAAGCTACACACAGTGTTAATAATATAAAACTTACTATAACCCACACCCCCCCCCCCGTGTTGGTCAAGCCGAGGGGAGATGAATTCTCGCAATATCCCATGATCGATAGGTCACGGTAATAAGCTGTCGTGCGGTAGTTTTCAGGTTACAGCAAACAGACGAATGAAGAGTGGTCTGTTTGGAAGACTTTCATTTGGCGTGGATATGATTTCAAAGTGGAAAACTTACATGTACAAATGGAATGTATTTGCTAATATTGGAATGAAAGAGCTCGTGATATGGTATCAAAATAGGTAAAAAAAACTCAATTTCGCCACAACCTGGGTCGATTGCATGTTTGGAAGACTCGTATGACGATAGTATTGAACACTAACTCCTGTAAGTTTGCATGTATAGGCTATTTCTGGCCGTGCTGTTCACTTGAACATAAGAAATGACGTTTACATATTATTGAATAATATGGCCTTCTTACCCTAAAGCAATCAGGTTTATTAGTTGCATGGTCCTGAACATCGACCAAAAACAATGCCAGTGCCCAAACAGAAGAACAAGATATATGAACTTTGGTCACAAACTTCCTTCTTTCAACGAGGGCCCAGATTTGGCAGTGCAGAATTATTCGCTGTCCAAAAGTGATGAGTTGACATTGCTTCTGTTGCGCGGGGGGATGGTACAAGTGCAGTCGGTGTACATTTCGAAAATAATTGGTAAAATAATGTAAACGTTGATACTCATTGTAATAACATTTCTGCCGCCGCCCGCGCCAACACTACTCCGCTACTAGTATGCAGTAATAGGAGTAAATGTTGTTATGCCAGAGCTCGGATACCACTACACACCCACTACTGCTACGATGACCAACCCACTAATACCAATATGCTAGTCCACATACTAGCCCAGCGCAACACTGCTACCCGTAATGGAGTAAATGTTCTGTCAGAGCTCAGCTTCCATCTCTCTTCGAAACCTTTATGGAAAGAGTTCCCTCTATAGTTGGTGTCAGATTATTGACAACTCCTCCCACACACAAGTTTTTTTCCCCCCCGTTTACTTTGCCAGCATACATCTGTACTAATTTATACTCCCGGTTAAACCGGAATTAATCTAAGTACCATAAAGTGCAATAGTTCATTTTATTGTACCTTGGAGAGGATTCTACCCATCAAAGTTCATCTTCATTCACAAGTAATTGTAGTGTCATTATGGAAAAGAGGAGTTAGATCATACTTACTGAACTGTTAGTTCCTTCCTTCGTCTGGCATCCAGCATGACAGGGGGACAGGTATGATATCCCATTACTGCCACCGCCAGGACGGATATTTGTGTCACCTGACAGTCGGTGTTGCATGTGACAGATTAGTACTGTAACAAGCCAAACAGAATATGGTGGGAACACTTCGCCCACTCACGATCAGAACAATAACCCACACACTAGAGATGCCATAGATAGGTTTACCTCAATATCTTGTATGTCTCTCACGTTCTTGTGAATCAAGAACTCGTACTTTTGAGCAGAGGCTCCTTGATAAGAGGTGATAAGAGAATTCGCGACAAAGATTCCACATGTACCCCTTCAAGTTCTACATGTAACAAATTATTTTTTGGCCTTATGGGTTAGGGTAGTTGTTAGTGAAGGCCTTAAAATAAAAATGTAACAATATGGAACTCTTTCCGAATTGACACTCACTCTTTTCAGTCTTTCAGTAAACGTTGCTAAGGTCACATTCCCAAATGCAGATATCAAGGGACCTCTCCGAAGGGCAGGCCTGTGGACTCGACTCTTCCTCAGTGAAGTCCAAGAAAAAGAAACCCGACATTCATCAGTTAGGCGATGTTTAGGATGTTGTTAGGAACTTAGTTGAATCTAATGAGTTATATACGGTATTTCAGGCTTCAAGAAGACCGACGATAACTGTTGATAATGAAAATTGTTTTCACATTGATTAACTTTGCAATTACTGCCTGTATCTCTTAGCAGGAGCAATCTATCCCGTTTAGCAAACGGGAGTGAACACGATCACCTCTTACTGAGTTTTGCGGTGGCATATAGATATTTTCCCCTTCATACCTTTTAGGCCTGACGTAACCGGGTTTCTACCACATTTGCACGTCTTTCTATACACGTCCTGACTCCTTCCCCCATGATGTGATAACATGCCTCACAATCTTAGTACATGGGCGAAATTGTAATGGATTGTTTTGGTTTAGTTTTTTAATATACAATTTTGACACAATGTTTTCCAATACAGAATTTCATGAAGAATCTGAAAATCATGGGTGTCATTTTTTAAAAGGTGTTCTTGGGTGTTTATAAGGGGCAAAATTTGTACAGGGGTAAACAATAAAAGCTTTTAAATGGTTTTAAAGTTTATACCAGTCTGTTCGGCTGTTCATAAGGTTTCTAAAAGGTTTTTAAATGATAATCTATTGTTTATTTTAGTAACAAACCGCTCAAGAAATTTCATGGTCATTATTTATAGAATGGTTCAGATTTGTTGAAACTAATTTAAAATTCTTCATTGATTTTCATATCTGCATAAGAAAAATGTATAGAGGTCTGTGTTTCCCCTTTCAAAGTGAGACTCTTAGAGATATAACTTGTGGTCTCCCAAGGACCCATGAGACCACGCCATAGTTGCCCTCTTTAATTATTATCAAAACGTCATTGACAACGCGACATTTATATTTTCGGCATTTGTACAGTAAGACGAAACAATTTGGCACCATTTTTAGAACAAACGATAATCTATTTTTGCAAATTTACCCCTAGTGTGACTTGAACCCGTTTTACCTGGTAACATTTGTACTATAACAACTCAGGTAGGCAAAACTATACCTTTCTGTATCCTTGAAAGGTACTGTCATGATGGTAACTTTTAAAACACATTTTGTGTGCCCCCCTTTATATTTTGCCCGTATACCAATGTAAACCTGCCCTGGAATTCTTCCAAGAACCACATTTTAAAAACTGACACCCATGATTTTTTGGAATCCTCATTACAATTTGCTTTAGAAAAACCTTGGTTGCAAGATTGTATATGAAACTTTTCACAACAATTACCGTTCCACAGTACTATATTCCAATAAGCCTTGATTGAGGCTTGCCCCATTGCTGAGCGCTTGATAACTGAGAGTATAAACTCAAGGAAAATGAAGGAGACAGTTGTGACCTGGATGATCCAAGAATCATCTTTTGTAATGGTAATTACAAGTACACTCGACGGTTGACAATCAGAAAGCCTTAATCAAAAACTACTGCTTTTTAAGAAATGAAAGTTTACTATTTTCTAATAAGCAAATCTATTCATTACTCAAAAATGTAAAATCTCATAAAGCTCAATATGGTACTGTAAGCAAACATTATATAAACTTTAGTAACAAGAACAATTATTATGAACAGCAGCATTAAAGAAAAATTCTTTAATATAAGAATTAAGTGCTGCATTACGTCTCTGACGGGAACTGAAAACGTAATCTGTGAGTTACCATCTTTAATCATGCCTATGATTGATTGACACATTATTTCAATAAGGAGTGTTTTTAAGCATGTCATCCCTTTGAATGGTTTTAAAGACGAAGTCATTAATATAAGTGGATAGGGAGCTAAAAAAGCTGGGGGGGGATGCTTGCAATTCTGGCAATTGTGCAGCATGAAGCCTCTCAACTCATTGTTTGGCCAAAACAGTTACATCAGAAGGTCGTAACTAAGAGTTAAGGCTTTCTGTTAGTTAACACAAGTGTTGCACCACCTTGAGATGTGCGAAGTGTTATTTTGATTTATAGGCAATTGGAAGTAGATGAGTTAAGGCTTATAGTTTCAGAATCTGTCGGCCGTTACCGATGTTTTGGGACCAAAACTGCAAAATCACCCAAGTTGAGTTACGTTTCTGTTAGTCGACCTTGACCTGTAAGTCGACGCTGCATGTTACATAATTTTTCAAGCATGTGATCTTTGGTCAGTGCATCGTGGCACGAGGGACAAAATAAAAATGTTCAAGAAAATAATTTAACTAGTCTATTGATAGTGTTTATTTTGTTTCTGCCATTGTAGTTTTCTTGTAATAGTGGATAAACCGTGGTTCTTGGGTTTTAACGTTTTGCTTCTTTTTAGAGTTGTAAATAAATATGATATGATCTATATATAAGATGCTTGTAAATAGGTCAAGATAGAAGATTTACACATTGATATAACGAGTGGGGTTGACATAGAGTGCATTTCGCGCAACGCGTAAGTTTATGCAATCGGCTCGTAAACGCATGTTCGAAAACTTATCTCGGATGACGTCGGCCCACAATCGAACTTCTTCACAACATCGTTAGATCATATTGAATATTGGGTCACTTATATAGCACTATACCACGCCACAGACCAAGGTCAAAGAGCTTGCGCCATTGTATGAAATATGACATTACTTCTCATTTTGCTCAGAAATTATTTTCCTTAGACACTCACTACAATTTGTGTTCCCAATAGGATCAACTTACAATTTGTGTTGCAATCGATCAAAGTCCCATATAAGCGAAAATGTCTGGTTTAGTTTGACATCGTCTGTAGTGCTTTTGACGGGCTAATATGCGCAAGGCAAAACGACACTTCTTCAAAACGTTTCCCATCCATGCCATCGTTCCATGCTGCCGTTTGCTAGTTCCGATATTCCGTATTTTTTATTCACTTCACTTGGGCTATCGGAAACCTCGTGTCACAGCGCCATGCGCTTTGAGGGTTTCCCTGCGTGACGGCACGACGGGGAAACCTAGATCTTTTATAAATATTGAGTGTTACGGTAAAAGTTTCGTAGCGCTGGCCGGTGAAGTATGAACCCACCATAACCGTGTCATAAATGTGAAGGATTGCCATTGTGAGATTTAACGTAATGGGGGTTGGGCTTCTACAAATACCCTAACCTAAGGCCAAAAATAAAAAATAATTCTTACTTGTAGAACTTCGAAGAGGGGTACATATTGAAATCTTGCCATATTTAATAACCCCCGAAAACAAAACTTTCGGCCGGTAAGGGCAAAATGTGGTGCCAACATCGTTTTTTTTTCAAACCTGCGGCTGGTTACACATAAAATGAACATTATTTTTTGCAATTTGAATGAGGCTTGGTCGCCATCGTTGTTGTGACCTTAAGGTGCTTGTTCCGATCGTTCTTTGGGACCCCCCTGATTTAAAAACAAAAAAAAGGAGTTAGTATCAATTTTGATATCAGAAGAAAGGCCGTATTGTTCAATTGTAGTCCTGAAAGTTCAGTTTGAAATCCATTTCGTTCTCAAGATATAGATTAAAAAACACCGTTTTAGCGGTAACCATCAATATTAGACAGTATTGAATAGTGCGCCCATTGCACTATGCATTATCGCGTCTAGCAAAAAATGCAAGTGTTTCCCACGCTACTTGATGGTACGGTATCTACAGGTGTATGCTCTCATTATCAAATAGAGAACCCGATAGACAAAATCGGAACAAGGCCACCTTTAATTCTTGTGTATTTATTGTTTTCTCTCAGCGTGTCTAGTATTACTTTTACGTTAACCATGCCATCTGCAACCAAAACAAAACGTAATAATTCATAAAAAATTGACATTACCCGTTAGGCATGGTGGAGGAATACGGTTTCATTCACTCCGGCAAACTGCTGACGATTATTACATCCGATGAACATGGCTGATGTTAACAGTACAACCGTAATGACATTGTTGCAGATCACGTATCGCCCACACTGCTTCAGAGTAAGCTTAATGGGACATACTGAATGCTGAGACGCTTACACCAAGGAAGGCAGCGGGAAGCAGTACAGCACCTAAAGTAAACGTGAATAAATCAGTGGTCGAGTGCAGGTCACTTCAAATTCCCAGTTGGAAATACAATTATTAGATGGAAAGCTATGTTCAGCGGTTTTGTCTTTTTTTAAGGAGATTACATAGTGTCATGCCGCTTGCCGCTCAGCGTCAAGTCGCTTGGTGTACGCCGCTGCAGGATCGAGCTATTATAGTCAAACGGCGTAATCGATTGGAATTACGTCCATGAGCGACCATCACACAAGTTGACTTCAAATCAACTCGTGCGATTTGCCGCTTTGGGTAATGCGGCAGCCCGAGCGTCAGGAGGAGATTGATTTATTGGCTTGAGGCTTTGGCGCTTGGGTCACGCTAGCGATTATGATTATGATTTGCGTAGTGAAGAAATTTCATTCATCAGAGCGGCAAAGCCGTAAGCGGCATGACACTATATGCAACGACCTTAAGTGTACGTTCAAAGCTGGAAATGGGCATGTTCAAAAAGCCAAATTCAAGGCGAAGGACAGACAAGCAATCCTGCTGAGAGGTGATTATCGAATTATCTTAAGCCGGTAATTGGGATTTAATAACAAACGCGGCAACGTGATAGGGTCTTTGAAACTCGTGTGTTGTGGGTCCTTTTCTTTTTATATTAGGTCCATGGTCATTATCAATACATGTGTAATCTTAAAGAGGTCAATGCACCCCACGCCCTGCGTTAGCGTGACCTCGTTAACACTTAGTACAACAGTTAAGACATTATTACTCTGCTATTGCTGATTTATTTTCTATACAGTAGCACGGTCTTAATTAATAAATTCAAGTCATATTGTATTATCATCCTGATATAAAACATTTTCTTAAATAGCACATTTATCTCTCATTGTAATACATTTTTTCATAATTCATGTAAAATTTGTACTTGCTGTATTCTAGATGAACAAGAAATATGATTGATTTAATATGTTAAAGTTATAACACATAGTTGACGTTTCCGTTAGGCGACAGACATCAGCCCACCGAATCCACACCTTAAGACCACACACATGAAAACTATTGATACATATCCATAGAAAGTTGCGTGACCTTAGGGAGATGAAACAGCAAATACATTTTGATAAAGCAGTGAGGGCTTAAAAACTGCTTTCAGAAAATGTTATGACATTTTCCGTATTTTCCATACGCCCAAATACAACACAATACCTATTATAAATGCTTGACGATGATGACGTCATTTAGGGTGACATGGATCACGTCTTCACAGTGTGCAAAATTGTAAACCACCATACAGCTCGTGTCATGATGTACTAACAATTTGTAGGTGGACATGCGGAGTTTGTGAAAGCAGAATAGTCCGGTGGGGGAGACCATTCGTCCGGGGCTCCATAGACGATAACGGAATAACGCGTGAAAACTAATGTTGCGTAAAAGAGTCAACTGACTGAATCGAGTGCCCTAATCTTCACCATTGTTCCCTGGACTATGAATACGCCGGTCAATGGTTACTTCTACACCTGTGTAAAGAAACGAGTGTCCCCCATGAGAGTGTCCTAGGTACCATGTAAACATGTACGGAATAAAACGTGACTTGTAGACGGGCTCTTTTGGGTCCAGTGCTTGGAAACAAATGATGCTCGGCATCAATGGAGAAAACAAGAGACAGATGGGTGGTTGGCACACTCCGTCACACGAACACTGTAGTATATGACACCGGCAGGGTTTAGGTATTAGTTATTGCAATAAGAAGATAATGGAGATGAGAAAGTTGTGGATACGTGATACTATGGGTTAGTTATGAGGATTAGTATTGTGAAACATCCCAGACTTCCACTTATAGGAGGGTGGGTACCCGCGGCCGGTAATGGACTGAGTGATGGTGAGTGGGCATTCGATTCACGGCCGCGGCCACCATGAAACAACCAGCTCTGAAAAAAGTTATTGTTGTACCTTTCATGATTCTTCTACACTTAAAGATGTGCCAAATGAAATTTTTAATGTGGATGAATGTTTGTAGAGGTCTGATATAATGTAATAAAATACTTTAATTTGGACCGGTACATGAACTAGTTGTGGGTGCTTTTTGCCCTTTCTCTCCGTACTATAAATCCGTTTTGCACTCTCCTGGCCCTGCGTTGTATAGCATGGTATAGCAAACTACCCAATCACGATAACCAATGTTTTTATGGTATTGTACACATGATGGAACACACTTTCAAATCCTTAGCAAATTAATAGATAAATCATCAAAAGACAGGGGGATGGAAAAAGCGAGGCTCCGCAGCAAACTGATCCATGATATGTTGCAGGCTTGTGGATATGCGATGGTATGCATGCATTGCCAGGACATTGCCCATAGAGCTTCAACTCTATGTCGATGCTCATGAGACTGAAACTCGATTATAGTA
This sequence comes from Ophioderma brevispina, assembly GCA_023653785.1. Taxonomy (NCBI): domain Eukaryota; kingdom Metazoa; phylum Echinodermata; class Ophiuroidea; order Amphilepidida; family Ophiodermatidae; genus Ophioderma; species Ophioderma brevispina. Next base: position 12,060 of record JAMKCH010019447.1, read on the forward strand.
TAAACAATTGTCAATGATGGTCGAGTCGGGTCGAGAGCAATGGTTTTCTTTTAATGTTCATTTAATACTTAAATCCGAAATGGTTTTTTTCAACCGCTTTTCATCAATTGTCACCTCATATTATGCTGTCTTCTTTTCCCAGTGGTGGATTTTAAGAGTCAGCAGTGTAAGCAGCTGCTGAAGGGAACCCTTAAATATTGCTCTCAGGCCCCTCAGACACCCCCTAGTCACCCTAAAGTGGGACATTGCGTCACTTCGCGACACTTAAAGTGACAGGAGGGGATGTTTTTGGATACAAATTTCTCTCAAATTGCACTGGATCGAGTAGACCATCTACCAAAAACGTTTACGAAGGTCTATTGGAACAAACAAGTACAAAATAAACCGCAACCTGTTTTGAAACTTGCCTGACTATCGTAATTATCTCCATAGAACACCGTGCTTTGACTTTCTGTCGTGCACGACATGCGACAGAAGTACTAAATCATTATCTTATTACACAAAGACGGACGTATTGGCTTATTCAATTCAGGTGTATTAATAACATTGGGAAAGCATTCCAAATATGCAAAAAACCGGGTTGCAAAAAATTGGGGGCTTCTTTCGGAGATCTATATGTCTCTTTAAGGGGGCCCCCTTAAGCTGCTGACAAGGCCCTTTTCATAGATCGCACTACTTCTTCCGCAGACGGGTTGACCGTTCGTCATGAAAACCTCTATCACCCCATGGCTAGACCCGGTACACTTAAGGGACGCACCGTTAGAATTCAAGGGGGGGGTGTGGAAGTTTGGTGAGGGCAGTTTTTTTTAGTTGGCTTTTGGAGGCACGTTTTTTTCTTCAAGTCATAGGCTGATTTTTTTTTGCCACTTGAGGACGTGAATGTTTTATATTAGTGCGGGTAAAGTTTTTTGTTTTTTTTAATGGAAGTGGGGAAGTTTTTGTTTTGCTTAGGTGGGTGAGTGAAGTTTTTTTTTAGAAAAACTTCCAACCCCCCCCCTTGAAGTAAGTGGTTGCGTCCTAAGTCGTTGTCCTCGCCGGGTATTTCCTCGACTGCAAATAACCCCGGCTCGCTCTTCGCTATCCAGGTACTTTCCGACGATCAGGTGCGTAGCCATCCCAGTGGTTCTTAGGGGAGGAATTTCCTGGTTGGGCGCAACAAACGTCCCGATTCACAAGCAAAATTTCCCTGGTCGCCGGGCACAAGACATTCGAAAAGAGAGATGTAAAATTAAATCATCAGTGTTTTTTATTTCCCTATTTCCCCTCAAAAATTGTTCAGAGGGGGCACTCTGCCCCCCCCCCCGCACCCCCACTGGCTATACGCCACTGCAGACGATGAAATCCCAATCTGATTCTCATCTGTATTGTGGACTCAGGCGTGTACTTTCACTCATTTTGGTTGAAGATGAAAGACTAAGAACCTGATTTCAGAACCAGTTGTGCGTGCGTTAGTACATGATATCCGACATGATCCATTGACCTGATACGTTAATGACCTCACAGGCATTAGTGCCCAATTTGAAGGAATTTCATTTTGTTTTATGGGGGGTCTAGGAACATAATCTTTTCGTTGTAATTGTGACTTTTCTGTTAGACAGTTTGCGAAATAAAACTATGTTTCTCGTTTATGTATATCAAAAGTTTTCTATTGATATATTAACATAATTTCATGGTGTGTGGACTTTAAAGAATAAGCCGCATTCTCCTTTACGTAAAGGTTCCGAATTCATGTGTCAGCTTTTTTTCAACTTTATTTCAATATCATCACATAAATCTTACAAAGACACAAAACACAATGATATTGAGGAGATGATCGAGAGGCCAATAAGGCCAGATGTGATCATCCCCTAAACCTAAGTTTCATACAAACCAAACAAAAGACACACATACACAAAATAAGACATGCCCCAACAAAACTCATTCATATTCAGCTATAAGTAGAGATTTGAAATGATTTCTAAAACACTTGATATTTTTACACGTCTTGTGCGTATTATTGTCCAAAGAATCAATTAATTTGGTTACATGAATCTCTCGCAGCGCGATCGGAGGAAAAATTTTCTCTTATTATTAAAACTGTTAGTTTCTTGGATGGTATTAAGGGATTTGGGCCATGTTTACAAAATACTTCTCAAAAGGCTTTGGTAATTGGCTACTATAGTGTTTGGTACAGAAACACTGCAAGTTCCAGCTTATATGTATCAAAGACGTTCAAACTTGAATTTTGAAAATACCGGAAACGCCTATATCATGCTTTGAGATGGCAAATAAAATTTGGGAACCATCTCAAAAAAAAAAACAAAACACTGACCAAAAACTGGCCTTGTTTAGATTCATTTTAAATGAATTAATCATGCTTATTCCAAATATTTTCATGAAAATATATAATTTAAACATTTGCTCATTTCATCGAAATTGTTTAATAGTTTTAAAGCTAAATATTGTGAAAAATAATCGAATAAAAAAATGCCTTTTGTCACTTTTTCTCTTTCTCCCACTCCCACTCTCACTTTCTTTTCTTTTCCTTCCTTCCTTACCATTTAGCAATGCGGCACGTTTTGGAGATACGCCAAATTGAAATTGAAAGTATTTAATGGTGAAGGAATTAAACACACCGATGCATGCCAGTTCCAGAGTCATGAAAAACATGAAGAAAATCAGCACTGGTCGTCGTAGGATTCGTTTCACTACCTGTAGAAAAGCTATCATAAATACGTACACCAGAGAAATTACTTTGGAACGTCACTTGAGAGTCACCACGAAAATAAATTCCACAGAGTAGATCCAAAAGACACAAACATTGGCGCTGGGATCTCTTGGGAGAAGTGACATTGGTATGGCCACTAGAAACATGTAACATGCTGTTGCTACAAAACCAACCCACCAGGCTCCTATCCAACGGGGATCCTTTTGAGAAATTTCCTTTGGAATTTCATCCTTAGGTATGCGTTCGAAGTCAACGTAGTAATGTAGGACACTACTGCCGATGAAATAACCAAGTGCCGGCGCACCAATCCAAACAGAGGTGTAAATTGCTGTCATTTCGTGAAAATGCGGGAAAAACGGAGTTTACTTAAAGACACTATTCAGTGATTTGAAAAATATTTAAATTTACAGGAATAGCTCAAAGTGGAAGGGGTGTTAAGTCTGTAGAATTCTCATTAAGTATTTTATCAGCGTAGAATTGACGAAAAGGAAAAGGAAGAAAAGCGGCAGCAGTGTTCCAAATACGATTCTCCATGCAATACGTGTGGTTGTAAGTGTCCGTTCGGACAGTTAATGACTAAAATATCTGACTTGGTCCTTATTAGGTTGCTTCTGCTGTCTTATCATTTGCAGGGGATGTTAGGATACCTGTACTTGTTGCATTGACATGCAAAAATTGGATTTTTGATTGATTTTTTCGATTTGCTGATTTTAGCAAATCACTGATGTGTCTTTAAAGCAGCAATAGCCCATATTTTCTAAGAGCGCCCGAAATTTTTAATTTTTGAAAAGATTTATTCCCAGTTCTATTGGTGGTAACCTATACCTGTGCATGCATCATAAAAGAAGGGATTTTGCGATTAGATTCGGGGATCCCCGATCCTAATTCAACGGCAGTGCTAGAAATGTGAAATTTCTATATGCCCATTATGAAAATGATCCTAATTTGACTTGCGTGAACCAACGGAACAGCTAAGCGTTTACACGTACATTGCGGTATTTTCCGGCTATTTCTGAAATTATATTTTCAGCAGGGGTTGATTTATTATCGGGATTCGATATTTAATATTCTAATCACAAAATTCCTTCTTATACGACAAATAGAGAAGCGTAAGCGCCATCCAATTAGCCAAATACCAATGCATTAAACAATTACCAATGCAACTGTGCAAAAATCTGAATCTTTTTGAAAATTGGGGGCGTTCTTCAAAATAAAAGTGCTATTGATGCTCTAGCATAAGTGAATGAACTATTTCAGTAAAAAATATCGAGGGGTAATAGTGGACCAATTGATTGGTAACCAAATTATTATTTTAGGTATGTTCTGAATCTGAACTGCCTACGGCCTTACGTTTGAGCTTCAGGGTTTTAAATCCCATCAAGGAAATTATTTTTTTTTACAAGCAGTTAAAGGAGATAATCACGCTACACTTTGCTTATTGTTCTCGCTGGGTTGATGGGAGTGGCCATGTTTGGCAACAAAGAAGCAGGTGTGTGGATGTAATGTTAGAATTTAATAGCGGATTATATAGTGTCACTGTATTCTTCAAGTTTTTAAAAAGTGAGATAAAATGTCAACCGAAACGCTATTCAGCATGTAATGCTCGAGTAGAGCCTTTAATATTAGAGTCTCTGGACCCACATGCTAAAAATCACTTGAAATTCACCCGCGTAAATCAACTGAGACTTTGAATGGTACCTTGGAAGACACTATTTTGCTCGTGTGCCAGCGATCCGGTATGTGGACAGGTAGTACTTCAATAATTCTACTTCTTCTTTGGATGCTGTGGTAAAAATCTTTTACATATTCTAAGTAGGAGGCCTACTCTTTGTTTTTATTGGAGGTTAAGCTAGAAGTAGTTGGCAGATGTGTCGTCGATTCATGGGCATACAAACCTATTACATGTTTGTCATCATGGGACAAACTATAGACAGGACGTAGCAATGGCCGCGAGAAGGCCGAAACGTCACTTTGGCCGTGAGATTATGGCCAACATGGAGCGCCCATCAGTTTTCCCGATTTCATTTTTGTCTTCTAATTAGCTAATTTATATATTAATATCATCATGTTTGAGAATCGTTTAACTAATTTATCCTATATGTAACTTAAAAAATTAGCGTGTTATGTCCTTTAAGCTTTGTGCCTGAGAAGGCCATGATTTCCTTAATAATACTCCAAGCCAAGTGCCCAGTTGCGGAACTTTAGGAAGTTTTGCGAAATTCAACCATTTAATGGAAATTGTACAACATTAAATGCGTTAAAACCAAGTAACCAAATAAATTTGTATATAGTTCATTGCCTATTATGTATTATTCTGAAAACAAACGCAGACCTGGCTGTTGCTAAAAATTTCTGGCAAATAAACATTGGTAAACTGTTGATAGGATATGTGACTCATATGTTCCACTAAAAACTGGTTCCAACCCTCTCATGGTACAAAAATGATTCAAACTATGCAAAAATAAAGAAAATAGGTTGTAAAAACTAGTCTCTTGAAATATTTTTTTGAGACAAGACTGGCTACAGATCACGTCTTATTCAAGACGTATTCCCCATTGGGTGTTACTTTTTGATCTTGTGCGGCAGCTGACGACCCTGAAGGGGTGTGGAAGTTGTACTCATTTGACCCAGGAAATCGTCTAGGGATCTTCCTAATATCCGGGTCCTTGGCAAAATTATGGTAGATTGAGGGATTAAACTGCAGAATCGTTGAATCCTGATGAGCTAGGTCGCCGATGTTGGTACAAGCGTTTGTGCATGGGCTGTTTGTTTCCTCTATGTTTCAAGGAAGATACCTCGACGATTTTCTGGGGTCACAGTTGACTTGTTACAATTCCACCCCGACACGGGTCAGTGATTACCTCCACAAGATTAACAGTGGGTATGATGATGGCGTCTTGGATAAGACGTGATGCTGTAGCCAGTCTAAAAATAGGTAGTCCAGAAGACGGGTTTCCACTATGTCGACGGAAGTTCACTACAAAAAAGGTTTAAGGAAACGGAAGGTTGCTTCAGTCACAAGTTTTAACGAAACGAACGCTCCCTTACAAGGTTTAATGAAAGAAACGTTCCACTACGTAAAAAATAGCACAAAAAAAAAAAAAATATCTCCGTCTGTTTTTACGGCCAAAATCATTCCAGATAGGAATCACCACTGGCGTAACATGCAGCTTGGCCGATCCCATGCAGATCTGTCCCACTAAGCCCCAGATATCCCTGAAAAACCGACCGGTCTTTCAATACACCGTGCCGCTGTCTGTGCTATCGGATTGAAAACCCCACTGTCAGAACAGATATTCAACGCTACAGCTTGTGTGGTTAAAGAGCTAGAAGTTGACCGACGACCAGTAAGGAGTGCTTCAGAATCCAGCGGATTGGACAAGATGTGGCAAGGCTGATAACGATATTGCAGGCGCATAAGAAGAACGGAAACCATTAGCCAAAGAGGCGGATGGTTCTATTCCGCAATAAAAAGAAAAGAATACCACTACAAGAGTTTGCTAAGTCATTTAGGTTGGCTAAGAAGGCAGATGAGAAATTGGGACAAAAAAACCCAAATCGGCGTTCAATGGTAGATAGAGTCGTCCAAAGTAGGAACTGTTAACAATATTACAATCGCGACTATCAGAGAAGCAGACGATGATAAATGGATTTCTCGTCCCTTGTAACCAAATTGGCGACCATCTTGGACTACAACCACATTGGCCATCGGGATGGTTGATTTGTAAACGTATCTTGCAGTTGAACCGCGTGCTTTCTTTCCCGTGGCTTCATTCTCTACCATTTTGGCGTCTTCGTCAATCTTTAAAGAGGGAACAAAAATAAACGCAGTAGATTGCTTTTAATGTTTAATTTAAGTGTAGCAAATAAAGATAGTAGGTAATTTAGCTTTTAAGCAGGGATACAATGGAAAAACCATTTAGTTCCATGGGGAGGATACTTTAATTAATTTTCATAGCATTGTAAGTTTAACAAAGGTACAAAAGTCATAGTCCAGGACATCCCGGTAGTGAAAATCCATTTCAGAAATTCATTGAGGTGACATGCAACAAGGGAGATATATGGTCGGTTTGGACTGCAAAATTGTCGACAACCCCTCCACACGGTTAAACAAACGCAACCACTTTCTATGAAGGATAGTAAAAAATAATTCAAAAAATTGATGGTTGTGGTCAAATTCTTTGGTGGCAGGGGTGTTTTTTGGGTCAAAAAATCACGTTTTTGAGCTAAAAACTTAAGAATATAAAGATTTATTAATTTCTTAGCAAAACAAATTTTAATCATCATGCAATACTATCAATCTCTGACATTTTTATTATAGATTTCTGTTTTATACAATATATAAAGGGCCTAGAATTTTAGCCCCAAAATCACCTTTCTTCCTAAAAAAAAACATCCTTTTTATCACATTTCATCACGACGAGTCTTACCTGAACCCTTTATGCAATGTATATAACCTGTATCAATAACAAAAAGGATACCATAAAAATAAGATTGTAATATTTTTACCTTAAAAAAATTTTAAAAAATAGTAATTTCGCTTAACTTGCAGCCCAAATTTCATTATTCGGCATGGAAATCATCCCTGCCACCAAATATTTCAACCACAACCATCATTTTCTTAAATCTTATATATTTATCCTTCAAATAAAGGTGGTTGTGTTTTGTTGTACGGTGGGGAGGGGTAACTCGAAAACTAGAGCACTTTTCAAGGCTCGGCCGCTCCGCTAATACGTTTGCTTAGCAGAGTGTACCGACGAGATATACACTAATAATAATTTCAATTATCCCCAATGTTAAAATGTTCTGGTTTCATGAAATTTTCTGCTGGAAATGAGGAAGTCTGCTCACAAATAACCCTACGAATTCGGAAAACCGTTTCCGGTCATAGGTATGCGTGATAATGGGAATATACACGAATCCGACGGGGAAGCCTCGAAAGGACACCCTCTACGTCGCCGCCATTACTGGGGGCATCCTGGCCACCTAACACACAGTACACACACGCCGCATATTGCCTTTTACGTGCTTAACGAACGAAATAATAAGAATTTACAACCTACCTTTTCGCAATTTTTAACCAGTTTCACCGTTGAGTTACTGGATTTATGAAGGTGTTTTTTTGTCAGGGACTGGCCTGAACTGGAATCCAGGGCAAGTGTGTTACTGTTGTTGTAAAATTGAAGTTATCTCGCCACTTGGCATGACTGAGAAAGAACGCTTATGGTTAGAATACGTGTTAAAATTGGAAATAACAGGCCGCTGTGAGAAAACAATTTTCGTAAAAAATTCAAAAATCCACACAAAAATAAAGTAACAACCGAATGTTGATATATTCCGTGTACGTGTGAAAAAATGAATAGTTCCAAGACCGATCATATTGCTGAAAAACGTGAATCTTCCGATGCGGGTTGTTGATGTTGTAGAAAGGACAACTTCACATTCTTTCGGTGTCATTGAAATTTGGCGAGGTGAAGTTCACACGCATGTTCGTTCCCATTTGTAACTTTTTTCGCTATTTGTGCAGCCAAAGAAATTTACATTTTTTTACTGAGCGACCATTATGATATACAAATGGATAACAGTGAAATGGTTTCTTGTCGATTTTGCCGTCACAACTGATCAAAATTATCGCTTCTTTGTGGTAAAACGTACAACGGAAACGCGGTGTTGGGTACGTGTATAACGAGAAATGCAAAAGATGCCCCCCCCCCCGTAGGGGGGGGCTGAGGGACTCATATGGCTACACTTAGTCACATACAAAAACCCGTGACATTTGAGGTACGATGTATTTTGCACGTATGTCGGGAACGCCATAACAATGTAATGTATGGTTGCCGTACTGAGTTTAAAGTTTCTTTATAACTATATTGACCCGAATCAGTGCGTCATAACATGTCAATACTTTACTTACAAAGAGTTATTACTATGAAAAGAAAATGCCCACTGGGCTTTGAAAGAGGGAAAAAGAGTTGCTTGCTATTTGTTAAATAGTGGCACAGGAGGCCGCGCTTCGCGGGGTCTCCCGCTAGCTGAGTAACGGGAAAAAGTGATCTACTGGAAACAGGACGTGTGGAAGGAGATATAGTCCTCCGGGCTCCAGTCCGGGAACAATGGTGAAAATAGGGCAATCGATTCGTGACTCTTCACGGCAACATAGTTCACGCTTTATCCGTTGTCATCTAGGAGCCCGGACTATTGATACCTGCCAGACTTGAGTACTTCACACCGGTCACTGAAACAAAGCGATCACGGGGCGATCAATGATGACGAGGTGACACAGTGGCCACACTACCGCAACCACAAAAGGCTATGATTAACGACAATTTTGGAATATGGTCGCCGGGTCTAGCTTGAACCCTCAGTCTACGGTCATGTTTGGCTATGTGATGGCCTGACCATTGAGGACGGGGGGGGGGGGGGGGGGGGGGGGGGGGGGGGGGGGACTTTGATTGGTACTTGGAAAACTATGCCAAACCGTTTGAAGTACCTCACGCAGAAATTCTGACCAAAATCACAGATGACAGTTTTCACATTTTTGTTTTGTCAAAAAACAACAACACACAAACAAACAAAACAAACTTCCTTTATTTGATTTCGTTGTACAAAACTGTAAGCTCATGGAGTTTCCTTTGCCGGCCGACATCACGAGATTAAATTTTAATTTGGGGGAGTGATGATTTTGACAAGGTGCCCACACTATAATCAAGTAGGGACAAGAAAATTGATTGACATTGAGGGATGAGTGCACCATATTGCTCGGTAATAATAACTGCACGAGAGCAATTCTGTATTAAGTTATAAACATAAAGTCAGTAGTGGCATTTGAGATGCTTTCCAAAAATTTGTAGGCATCTTGGGGATGCCATCTAAAAAACGAACAATAAAGGCTAGTCTTCTTTGGACCTCATTTAAATGCATTTTCACGCCTCATGAAAAAAATAATTGGAAAATGTTATGACAAGAAAAGACAAAAATTGGCCAAAATTCATCTTGAAGCGAGGATACTCGCCTGCAGAACGAAGATTTAGACCCAATTTTCAGCACCGCTGACACCCAAAGACCCCCATCATGTATTTTGAAAATGTCACCCAAAGACCCCCTGTATTTTGAAAATGTCACCAAAGACCCCCATGCATGTATTTGAAATGTCACCCAAAAACCAATTTTTGGAAAGTTTACCACTGTCACCAAAGACCCCTTTTTGGGATAAAATTTTTGAAAACTTGTTTCACCCAAAGAACTATTTGTTTGAGTCCTCTGTCACCGAATGGCCCCCCTTTTTTGAAAGCGCCAGCCTACTCCATATCCATCTCATTATGTGATCCTCCCCCTGTATACGCTTACGTCCGCGGTAATATCCCTAGGAAGGTGTTTACCAACACCATACGGAACTAACACCATGTCACAGTGCAAATCGGGTAACAACGATCCAACTTGGCAACAGAGGAAGTTGAAATCGCAGCGCCAATTTTGCTTACACCACAGTGCTTACCATTAAATGAATGCAAGCAAATTCTTTAAATGCCATTAAAACCTAGGGGATTCCACCTGAAACAAAACTGTCAATGCTCTAAAGAACATATTTCAGACACTCATGGGTGACATAATCTGTCGTGCCCCTCCTAAAGGGTTTTTGGTAAAAGATGGGTTAAAGTTGCAAGCAAATTTCGCATTTGCATTGTCGATGATCAAACCGTGAGGGATATGGGTAGTCTGGCTCTCGCAAGTCCGAAATTCAATCAACGACAGCATTTTGATTAGGCTCAGCTAGGCCAGTCCACGCATGCGGCGTGCGCGATGACGTAAACTAAAATCTGACTGGCTAGCGGCCGATGTTATTTTTGCAAATTTGTGTGGGGAAGAATTACCCGAGATGCACTTTGGTCGAATTCCTCCAATAAACACATACATCTCACATTTTCGTAAAACACAACTCAAAGGCTAAATTAACACAGCACGTTTCTTTCATACTGATGCAAGAGACTGATCTCTGTACGTTCCAAAGGCCATGTAGACCACTATGGTCAGCAAGGAAGGGGGCGGAGGCTGTGTTTGACTTCGAAACAGGAAACCTTACATAACCGAAAAAGTGAATGGTCGCCCCGTCGGTGCATTATGATCATCATCATCACTCACTCACTCACTACGGCTCGAGTCTGGCCATTTTGTACATGCATAAATCACACCGATTTTTGCATCAACAGTGGGTAAAGACACCACGGTCGTACGATTAAGCTAATTTGTGTTTGGAAACTGAGAAGAATTCAAAAATTCAGTCCGAATTCTGATGGGGTACAATTCGGAAACCTTTGCTGCAGTGCAAGCGGTCGTTCTGCTCATAGCAGGGCAGCTTCACAACAAAAACACAGTCTGGCTATGGCGAATTTCATAATTGTTGGCCATGTGGCAATGATACAACATACTGTCCCATTTTCATATTTTTTTCTAAATACCATGATGGGAATCAATGCTCGGGGTCTGCTCATTTGAATGTAGCACATTCATCTTCTTTCACTGTGGTGACTACTTTTTGTTGATAAACGTTGTTTTTTCCACACACGCATGGCATACGTCTATGCCATGCATAAGGCCGGGCATAGTCATAGCCTAACGCCTCCCTGTTTCCGAATTGCATGGCAGTGGCCTAGCCGCCCTAGGTGAAAGACACAATGATGCATGACGAATCGTTCTAATCTGAATAGGTGTTTTCTGGCATTTCTGTTAAATGCGCTTTGAATTAAATAATTAGAATTCGCCATTGTCATGATTGTATTTGTACGTTGCCTGCCAAATTCCTTCAGAAACAGGATGTGCCGTTTGACATGTTTTGAAGTTTGAGTTACAACTCAAGAAGCCTTCAAGGTTAGGGCCTACTTAAACAGGCCACAGTTTAGGTGTTTAATCAATTAATCTCAACTTTTTTAGGGTACGATACTGCTAAAGTGCTGGCCACATTCCTAGCCCTATGCTAGGCTGGCCTAGGCAGGTCTAGGCTCAGTTTTGGGTTACACATGCAGATGATCTCTATTTTTTGTCCATAAACTGACAATCTTTTTTTTAGCTCAAGATATCAAATTCAAAATTTAACATGCCGCTCATCAGATCAACTGAATTTTTAAATAACCTTTCTTTTTGAGATTTTATGAAGGTGACTGAGGGCTAGTCCTCGGCCTACTATAACGAAAAGCACCAGCAGATCTTTGCACGATCTCAGGTTGGAAGTAACTAGGCTCACACGTACATTTGGACACTATCAGACAAGTTCTTCTGACTAGGCCCGTGGTTACGAACTGTGCATGCAACTAATGACCACCTTTAAAATTATTGCCAAAACTAGTCAGCCATCGTGAGGTCGTGAACCAGTGACCATACTCGATATTATATATTGCAAAGTTGTGGAGGTCAGTTTACTCAATAGTGTAAACATCCTGCATCAAATCCCCATATCAATCGTGGTTACAACAAGATAATTATTAGTAGGCCTACAATGTAGGCCTATATTCAATTGGCTAGTCTAGGCCCGGGTAAAGCTTCAACTAGCTGCTTGCCCGAACGCTACAACTATACTTTGTCGATTAGCACCAAATACGAGCAGAAATTATTCGGTTATCGTTTCGCGTTCAAACAACGATACATTATAGCATTTGTACCAGGATCACATGTACGCTAAGGCCCCCTATTGGTGTATATAACTTCGTCCGTGCCATGAACTAATGAGTGACGTCAAAGCTTTCACGCAGGCTTAAATGTGCGAATCGCAATAAGCCGCAGCTGTAATCGTTAGCGTACAAAGTCGACGTGCGCGATACGCATTTAACAATATCTGCCCAAAAGCTATGGACGACGAAGTATAATCAAAGGCTTATTGTAAAACTGAAAGCGCAATCACTAGTGAATTGGACTTTATTCCTTAAGACTTTCTAAATTCACTAGTACTTTCGCTTTCACTTCCGCTTTAAGGCCTAATCAAATAATAGTCTATGCTAGGGCCATGCATCTCCCAATTACCATCATGACACTCGTGCATTGCAAGCAGCAGCAGCAGCAGTCAGATATGAGATGATAGGAAAGGGGAGTCACGAGACAAAACCATACACTCAAACCAACAAATCCAACAACTGTCCGGCACAAAATAACCGGCGAATGACTACCGCTGTAAATACGTGTAGGCCTAAACATTATTTTACTTCCACCAGGCCTCTTGCTGTGACCGGTAAACATTAACACCAGGCACTTTGCTGAGTAGAGTCCCGCAAATGCGCTTGCACATGATCTTATGGTTATGTCAGGTTTTATAGGACTTGGTATTATTTTGAAGTAGTAAATAACACATGTGGATTCTTCTCTAAAATGGCTCCATATCACACCCTGTGGGTATATTTATTTATCACTTCAAGTATTATATTTCGAGTTGTTAAAACCACAGCAAATATCGATTGAAATAGCCTGAAATACTATCTTTATCCCCCAATATAGTCCGAAATCCTCCCCTCTGGCCAGTATATGCTGTGCTTGCCTTTACGTTCGAAATAGTGATATTTAACCTAAGATCCAAGTAATGATTGGCTCATTTTTGGATAACTGGTGTAACCATCAATTCATCTCCCTGCGTGAGATGTTTCGTGACGTGCAATCTTACGTATAAAAGAGTTCATTGGAAAGAAAAGGTGAATTCTTCCGATGCGATTTTTGGGGAATTGTGGGTATTCTAAGACCCACACTTTGCTTGCGCTACAACCACAATGGTGGTCGTGTCTTTTACAAACTCATCGGAGGAATAACACTGTAGAACTGAACCACCCAAGTGGGGCATCTGGCTCAGCAGGCCCCCCGCGCCCCCTTTGGGCGGTACCCCCCAGTCATGGCGGATGGTGAGTGCGCGCCCACGGCGTAGGGGCTATCATAGTCGCCGTCGGATTCGTGTATAATACGCATCACGATTTTGGCACAAGGTTCAAAAGACTGAAGACCTACCGACTATACCGCAGTGCGTTCAGACAGTAAACTAGACAAAGGAGGCGAATAAAGAGGCACGAAAACAGAATAAACATTATGGCAGAGAATTAAATAAACTGTAAGTGACGGTTGCTTAATCTTTTTTCAAAAACAAAAACAAAATGACGGGTTTTCCTGAATTTCGAGCACTTTCAAGTACTCATCCTTCATCTCGAGAATATGCACACCTCTTTTTGCGTTTAGGTTGCGAGGAACAGCATTATTTTCTGTATGTTTCCTCCAGGGTGTGTGAGAATAGAGGGGAGAGAGATCACCCCACTTCTAACCCAAGTGTAACAATCCAGTTTGGGCCAATGTATCGGTCCAATGACAGTCTCAGCATTGGACCATGTGTGGCAAACTACATCGGCCCAACGTTGTTTTGTCCAATGGCCCAACGTTGGACCAACATTGTCAATGGGCCAACATAGGACCAATATCGAGCCAATGAGAAAAAAATCCATTGGGCCAATATCGGGCCAATGTCGAGCCAACGATACTAATTTCTCGCCAACCTGTATATTTATTACTGACAGTTATTCTTATTTGTAATCATTATTTTTGTAGGGCGGGAGGGAGTGGTCATGACATTTCATCCCTACTTTTGAATAATGTAGGGAGAAATTTTGTCTTATCAACCTCAAGGTTGAGTTACAATTACGTAAAGAAAATGACAATGTGAAAAGGTGTTAGCTGGAAAGCAAAATGTGTATTCTGTGGTGTTATCAAGTAAATCATGAAATACTCTCTCATTATTTCGCTTTTGAAGCCTTAAACAATCATGTTCTGTGTTAAATAGAATCAATTACGTCCAATAATTAAGAAAACTTGCATAGAGCAGCTCAGTAGAAGAATAAAATGATTAATAATCAATAATTTCACAGGAATAGATGAGATGTCCCAAGACCACGCCCACATATTCACAATATTGGGCCAAGGTTGGGCCAGCGTTGTATTGTGTATTCGAAACACATCCACACAGTTTTCTGATCAACAACATCTTTGTGTTTAAGTACAGGAACTTACAGGAAATATTAAATATTTGACTTTATGAAAAAATGCCTCAAATGACCTCTCAAAGACGTTTAAAATAGAACTTTATACTAAGTTCTACTTTGAACTTTCATAACATACTGAAAATTTGATCGATTTTTATGCTATTTTCACTTAAATAAACTGAACGTTTCCCTTACCAACTGAATTCTAAAGTTGAAATTTCCGTTTGCTGAAAATGTTCTCTTGTGGCGATCAAAGCGATTCAGTGGAACGTGCGTCGGCAACTCACGTCTGCAAAAAAGGAGAGACAGGTGGCTTTTCAAGTGGGCCAAACAAAAGCATCGTGAATAGCACTTACCGATTGTTAAGAGCTTATTGATGAGCTCCCTCCTTCTATTCTCACCTCCCCGGTCCTCCACTCAACTCAATATTAGATTATTATGCAAGAGGTAGAACCTACATATCTGATACTAAATATACAGTTCAAAATAAATAAGTCCCCCCTGACAAAGGTACCATTTTCTGGAAAAGTTACGCTCCTTAACCAGTTACAAAAATGTGAAATGTTCACTGTAATGTTATCACACAATAGTTAATCTTCTCCTTGAAATGACGCCATTTATTAAATGTGATGACGAATTAAAAATGGCACTTTCGTACATAGGATTTAACAATCGAGAAAATCCCGGACGGAGAAGTAGCAACATGTCTAGTACAACACAGGAATACTACAGACACTTGATTTTGGTACCAATGGATAGCTATGGTCATCTTCTTTCCATTGGTACCAAACGAGTACCAACATGCCTAGAATTACGTCAGACTGACGTTATAAAGTTCACATGTCAGAACAACTGTCAATTTCCACAGTACACAGTGTAGAATAGGGGGAAATGTGTTTTTTCACCAAAAATGTTTGGAATATCCGATTTCCACACGGTTTTTGCTCTCTTTGATGGGATATGACTCGATTTATACTCAGAGTTTTAGTGCTACTTTTTTGAGTCGGAAATATTGCGAAATATCAATTTTTCACCCTATATCCAGTATTTTTATACTTTCCTCAACTTATGACGTCATAGTGACGTCATAATGGGAATGTTGGTACTTAAATTGATACCAATGGAAAGAAGAAACTCTAAGCTATCCTGTGATACCAAATTTATGGGAATCGGATGTTCAGTAATAGGGGGAAAATAATCTTTAAAAAATCTTTAAAACTTGATTTTCTCGACTGTTAAATCCTTATGCAAAAAAGTGCCATTTTTTATTTGTCATCAAATTTAATAAATGAAGTCGTTTCAGGGAGAAGATCAACTGCTGTGTGAAACTTTTTGCCCATTAAATGTGTAACATTTCCGTCCACATTTTACATTTTTGTAACAGGTTAAGGAGCCTAACTTGTCTAGAAAAATGCACATTTGTCAGGTGGGACTTCTTTTTTGGAACTGTATACTTGACAACTTATTCCCGAACATAAGTACATGCACTCCATACCTTGAAAGATGACGCAGAATACTAGGGGAGCTAGGACCACCTCCTTTGCACCCCCCCAGAACTAAACCAAACCAATTTTTTTAGGTTCCTTTTATGACCCCAAAACATAATCAGGATGTTCCCAAAATTTAAAAGTGGCCCCAAGGGGGTTTATTCAAGATGGCGTCCAATATGGCCGCCAAAATAGGGGTTTTTCACTAAAATGAATTAAAACAAGATATAAAAAACTTAATTGTGAAGGAAAATTAACGGGATCAACATATTAAAAAAAAAAAAAAAAAAAATGCCCATTAAATGTGTAACATTTCCGTCCACATTTTACATTTTTGTAACAGATTAAGGAGCCTAACTTGTCTAGAAAAATGCACATTTGTCAGGGGGGACTTCTTTTTTGGAACTGTATACTTGACAACTTATTCCCGAACATAAGTACATGCACTCCATACCTTGAAAGATGACGCAGAATACTAGGGGAGCTAGGACCACCTCCTTTGCACCCCCCCAGAACTAAACCAAACCAATTTTTTTAGGTTCCTTTTATGACCCCAAAACATAATCAGGATGTTCCCAAAATTTAAAAGTGGCCCCAAGGGGGTTTATTCAAGATGGCGTCCAATATGGCCGCCAAAATAGGGGTTTTTCACTAAAATGAATTAAAACAAGATATAAAAAACTTAATTGTGAAGGAAAATTAACGGGATCAACATATTAAAAAAAAAAAAAAAAAAAATGCCCATTAAATGTGTAACATTTCCGTCCACATTTTACATTTTTGTAACAGATTAAGGAGCCTAACTTGTCTAGAAAAATGCACATTTGTCAGGGGGGACTTTCTTTTTTTTGAACTGTATACTTGACAACTTATTCCCGAACATAAGTACATGCACTCCATACCTTGAAAGATGACGCAGAAGGGATGCATCAGAAGTTGGTAGGTGTACAACGCAGACTGATGAGCGTTAGAAAGGCAACCCGGCGCCCAATAAGGCAAAAAAACAAGTTTGTCTCAGAAGAAATATGAAAAATCGCAAGGCGAAATGCGGTTTTTCTTTTCTTTTTTTAATAAAAAAAAAAAAAAAAAAAATGGCGGCCATATTGGACGCCATCTTGAATAAACCCCCTTGGGGCCACTTTTAAATTTTGGGAACATCCTGATTATGTTTTGGGGTCATAAAAGGAACCTAAAAAAAATTGGTTTGGTTTAGTTCTGGGGGGGGTGCAAAGGAGGTGGTCCTAGCTCCCCTAGTAGAAGGGATACATCAGAAGTTGGTAGGTGTCCAACGCAGACTGATGAGCGTTAGAAAGGCAACCCGGCGCCCAATAAGGCAAAAAAAAACAAGTTTGTCTCAGAAGAAATATGAAAAATCGCAAGGCGAAATGCGGTTTTTCTTTTCTTTTTTTAATGCATTTTTGGCCCACTTTTTTCAATTTTTCGGCCGCTTTGCGGCCAAATTTTTTTACCAGAAAGAGTTTAAAGTTAGTAAAACCTAAAAAAAATATGCGGTCAAAAAGCAATTTTAAATCTAATGCGCGCGGTCTTCTGAGACAAACTTTTTTTCTTGGCCTAAAGCCTTGTATATTCCTAGTCCGTTAATAAGGATAGACTGAGCATTGGATAACTAAAGTAAGCGCCGCTTTCAATTGAGTTATGCCAAAGTCTATTAAAGCTTTGTTTCAAAGCTCGTTTATGAAACAACTACTGAGTAGGGTATAAATGAGAATTCCCTGCTTGAAGTTTGGGGAAGACAGGTTTAAAGATGTGTTTCTATAGTTTGAAGGTTGCTGAATCAGGATTTTTGGGTCCAAATTCTGGGAAATGTGGGGGAACTTTGTAAAATAAGGGGTAAAAATTAGTAAAGTGGTAAATTGAAATCAAGTTCAAATGTGTTTCAATGTGCACCAATGTATTGGTCTTCATATAAGATAAAAAAGGTATAGAGTTTTTATGTTCTGAATTTAGTTCATTAATGTGCATTTCGTGATTTCAACACTATTGCTTGATTCAAGTTTTGTTTTCATAGCATATTCCTAGAGAAAGCTTTTTAGGTGATCCGAGCTTGGCGGTTTGTGTTATGAGCAATCGTTTTGTTTCCATAGGCACTTGTGTGGGTAATGTCTGTCAGTTACGGACAGCAAAAAATCAAATTGCGAATTTCTTACAGATACGCCGAATTTGCACGTAGAATAGGTACACGTGGATTTACCGAGGCTAAGGTTCAGATAATATTAAAATTCTCAACCTTTTTGAGGTAAGTCGGGGACGAGGTTGTGGAATCACGAAATGCCCCTTTAAAAGGTACAGTCTATTAAGGTTTCAAGGTCATCCTGGGGGTAAACCTTACCCAGTGGCTCGATGTGTGAAACTGGTGTCAAATTGTTCGTCTTGCCGTATTTACATGTTGGCATTTGATTTTATATAGGTGTGAAGGAGCTTGAGGAAGAAAATGTCTAACACTGTGCGGATAATAATTTTGGAAATGGCTGGGTATGGGAATTTCAGGATAAATTTGGTCAATAAGATACCAAAGGATTTTGTAGCTATTCTTGATGAATCTGAGTAGTGCTAATTTTAACATCTAGTTTAATTTCTGGTTATTATTATATTTATTTTAAAAAATCATAGCTTGGTTGTTTATATTCAGACGATAATTTGTTAATTTAAACCGTTTGAATAATATCAAGTTCGTTATTTAACTATTTGGTCAAGTGCTATTAAATTGGTATGTGAAACAAGTTATTTGGTCGTCTGCAAATAATATAAAGTGTGGTATTTCAGAACAAAGTGGAAGGGGGTTTTTCAATTTTGTTTTTTAAAAAATTTGGGTATAATGAGGAACAAAAGGGGCCCAAGGATAGAGCCTTGAGGAACTCCACAAGTAATGTTGCTGGGTCAGAGAAGGTGTTATAAACAAAACCCGTGTTTTTTTTATTAGATAGGTAGTTCCTTATCCGGTCGTTAGCAAGACCCCGGATACCTTTACTATTTAATTTGTAAAAAGGATGTCATGATTTATGGTATCGACAGCCTTGATACGATCAAAAGGAGTACCAACGGTATGGAGTTTATTATCCAGATTCTCAGATATTTGCAATAAAGTTTATTAATGGCCATATGCGTAGAGCGTTAGGCTTAAAGCCAAATTGATGAGGGTGAGACTACTTTATTTGTTATAAGTTAGTATACGAATAAAGACGACCTTTTCAAGAAGTTTCGAAATGGATGGAAGAATTGAAATGGGTCTATAGTAAATAAAAAACATTGTAAAAAGGAAAAAAAATAAAAAAAATAAAAAAAATGTGTGATAAAACACAACAAATGGATGGACTAGCGGGTAAGGAGGTTATGCTAATGTAATCAGATGCCTTGCTATTACTGTTTTTAATTCGCTGTTAATCTTATAAGTTCATCAGGAGAAGTTGGATATATGAACAGGTATTGGTGTTTATTGTCTGCTGCAAAGGGAGTTTTAAAATCCATTGATGGTCAGAGATTTTGTTGGCAAGAGTAATACCTATAGGTGCAAAAAGGTTGTTAAGTTTTCAGCTATGGCCCATTGTCAGTGATCGTTCACCCTCGCTATTGTTAAAAAACCAGGAAGCTTTGGCTTTTCTTATTACGGCCAATAAATTGTTTAAAAGTCTGTTCACATTTCTTTAGTATTTGATTTATTATTTTCAATTTTACTGGTATGTAAGATTTATTACTAATTCGCAATAAAGAAGATAAGTGTATGTATTTGAGTCTATTTTAGTTTATTATCATCACTTGGTTTAGAAATATATCTTTTATATAATTATCTTTGATTTGTATGATTTATTAAACCTTTAGGACACACGCATGTTTTTGGTGAATTACGTTTTGAAATGGTTTTATTTGTATGATCAGTAGATGTTCAGGAGTTGAGAGAATTTTGAGATGAATGGTTGTAGGCTTGATCTGGCCTCTATACTAATAACCTGTGTCAGTCAACAGGGACAATGCAATTATTCAGGGCTTTTATGTTATTGGAGTTGAACTTACGGGATTTATTATATTGGTTAGTGCAAGTGGCCTATAGTTATGTTAAGTAAGACGGGAAAATGATCTGAAAGATCAGTGACCATAAAACCAGAATTAATAGGGGATGAAATATCATTTGAAAAAATATTGTCAATCAGAGAACACACTGGTATGACCAGTAATGTTATGTTGGATGCGAGTTGGTCGATCGATACTGGGAATGAAATCGTAAGAAGAAACTAAATATAATTCGTTAACTCTGGAGTCTTTGTCATGAGAAAGAGATCGAGGTTAAAATTCACCCATATATCGCGTGGTCGCTTTTTTCCCTAAGAAATAGTGTTTAAGTTTTCCCCAGTTGGTCTATGAGTCAGAATAATTCAGTAATCGGGTATGAGATAATCCAATAATGGTTTTAATGGAATGTATGAATGGAAACTTCACCGAATATCGAATCACAATCATTCCAATCAAGGTTTTAAGATCAGCTCTAAGGCCGTATTTAAGTCAGGAAGTGATGAAAGAGAGAAGCCACCTCCCCGCCGATCATTCGAATTACAAGTTTTTTTTTTTTTTTTTTTTCTTTTTTTTTTAAGATAGTAATCCCAATGTCGATCAGGAGGCATCGTCCTAAGTGTAAAACATGTTTCGGAGAATCAATAAATAGGAAAATGGTGCTGTAAACAAGACAGATAGTTACGATATCATTAGATGTTTTTGAGACTGCGCGCGTTGGCATGGTATAATGATAATTTAGATGTAATTAGCGATGGTTTGAGTGTGTTAATGTTCAGCGGTATAGTCACGGCAATTGATGCATTTGTTTTAGATATATCATTATATCGTAAGAGTCGTCAAAAGGATGTAAAGAACTGTCAAAAGCAAATGGCTGGAAGTAGAGTAGATTTTGAGGTCGGGCATAACGGAAACACAAAACAATTAACAAATATAATATACAAAAAATTATGAATAACATTATTGGAGATATTTATAAAACTAGAAAAATAGAAAAAATTACAATACATATTGTGGTTCAGGTGCGTGGATATGTTACTTCAGGGCGACAGCCTTGTTCAATTGCTTTGTGGTTTTACTCTTACATGTATAAAACTCCTATAATTTTTGGGAAAATGCAGAAAAAAAGCTTACAGATAGAACAAGGCGCTCTGCTGAGTGGAATTATTGAACTTGTATTGTAAAGGGCTGCAAGCATGGAACATAAGGCCAGGTGGATTAAAATGATTGAATTTGATAAAAAATGGAATTGTTGCCATGGTATTGCTATTTCTTTAGTTTTGGGAGGAGAAGATGAAGCTCCCACTACTCCATGATTCTTGCATAATAATAAATAATAATTTGAAGATTTTTACGCGCGCGCCATATCCACGTAAACGTGACTCAGGGCGCTGTTGCGGCAGCCATGAAAGGCGCTCAGCACATCAGAAAAAAATTATTACCGGAACAGTTTTATGCCACTTGCAAAATAAGTCCAAAATAAAATCAGGTCGAGAACTCTTCAGCCCCGCTTCCTCCACAAGGTACATCAATTACGCCTGCGGAACTCTAGAAAACTGTAAACAGGCCCTTCCAGGAAAATTTTCATAAATTATTGCAAATAATACGTAATTAGATATTTAAGCCCAAAATCTATCAGCGTCGAGAACTCATCAACCCGCTCTTTCCACCAAGTTACATCATTGTGCCCTTACGGAACTCCAGTTATATCGTATACAAACGTGGCAGTTAAACATTTTATTCACAGACGAACGAACGACGAACGAACGACAATAAAGCCGCGAGAACGAGCCCTTGCCGGGAATCGAACCCGAAGACCTATTGGTGAAAGGTGAGGGAAGATACACTACGCCAACCCGTCGATTGATCTGTGACATTATTGTATCAAGTGTGAACCAGTGACTGAGTTGGTAGAGCGCCTTGAACAAGGTAAACAAACATTCAGGCTTATCAATGACCTTCATGCAGCAGATGCTGTCTACCACCAGGCTTTTAACGTAGATTTTAGAAGGCAAAAACAGATTCCTCAAAAGTATCTTTCTATAGTAGATTGGAAATTACGTGAGACTCCTTGCATATTCGGAATGTGGTGGTATGATATGGGGTTCAAATCTCGGCCATGCAGAGGAGAGGCCTTTGTTGCCATTACAAAAAAACATATTGTGACCATGTACAGAATCGGCTTACTGGAAACTGGTGTATTTAGTTATACAAATGGCTGAAGATTGAAGGACGTATCACTATGAAAACTTCGCAGTGGAAGCTATGTGATATTTCGTCACTTATACGCTAATATTTCAGTCCTTGAACACGTATGGACTTATCCGCAATGTTTGTAGTTATGAATGGGGCGGGGACTCGGCTCAAACATAATTAATGAGCACTATTATAGCGTGACGTGTGTAAGAAATTCCCGTCGGGTGTCTTCAATCAGGGGTGGTGTACGGCGGTCCGGAAAGTGTCACAAACTGCGAAAGATATTATCTACAATTGGTCTGAACCTATAGAACCTGTCGAGAAAAATCAAACGTTTTTGTCGGGTACTTCGGTATCGCAGGACACGGACAAATTAACAAGCAATCTCTACGGGCGAATCCATTTTCCCACAATGCCTTTCGGTTATTATTCCAGTCTTGGAGAATGCAACACTACGCCAACTTTGTTTTTCAATGTTAGAAACAATTACGACTTACCGGATCGCCGTTGGTGGCAGCCACAGTAAAACAGCGTCCCTAAAATTTGTAAGGTTGAATCTATGCATAATGGAAAACGCCATAGGTTTATTACAACCAATGCAAGTCAAATATGGTACGAGTATAAAGGTTAAACATTTCAGAATTTGCCATAAAAATGTCGGTTATGATAAAATGTTTGAAAAATGATTAGAAGAAATAAGTTCGGAAATATTTACTGGTCAAACTGTAGGGGGCGATCAAAAGGCAAAGAGAGAAAAACTGGATACGGAACGATGCATTAAAAATCCTCTGAAACTTTACTTATAATTCGATTTTGACGCGCGAAAGTAGCTTATGTAGAATTGGTTTATTTGCTACACCGATCCTTACGATTGCACATATGGGGAAATGTAGGCAGCTTTTTTTTTCTACACATGTAACGTATACAATTTCCACATCACAACCTGTCTGTTTTTCAATATTCTGACGTCACGCAACATCATTTAATGAGCATCCCTCTATCCGGCGAAATGCTAGCACATTTTCAATGTGCGTATGCCATTGTTTTGCCAGAATGTCAAATCCGTTTTGCGTCTAATCTCTTAATACAAGTGTGGTCCTTTTTTGATGACCAAATAAAACTTAGTTGTGTTTTATGTGTGCATCGATATAAGAATACATTATTTCGTTCCAATGCTGTTGGATAACGAAAATTAGTATTTTTTGCAGTGTCAAAGGTAAGTTATTTTCAAATAACAAGGTTAATTAAATAAATGCTGGTGTTTCCATCATGATACTTGATTGAAACATCCATCGATCTTTGATGTGAAAATATGTAATGAGTATCCTAAACTGGCCTTAAATAATTTCTCTTACCTTTACGATTGAATGGACAGACCTAAATCTTTAAATGAGGTCTCAATTTTTTACTCTACTATAGTAAACGTATCTGCAAAGCAGAGCCAAAACTTTTAAGGCTTCAAAATTAAATGCAAGCTGAGGCTTTCATGAAAGTAATGAAGTATTTCAGCACATGCACATACATGACCTCATAAATATGGATGAATTCTTACTTGGCCCTAACGTGAGGCGTACAGCTTCCCCCATGGAAGCAACAGAATCCAAAAGCATTGGCTCGATGACAATAATACTTGAAACACGCATTTAAGCATTCCTGAAATTGACAATTCTATGTTATACGCTGTGCTAGGAGACACAGTAGACCTTTATTTGGTATGTCAATGAAACAGTTTCCTAGGTTCCGACCTTTAGTTTAAAGCGCTATAGCCCATAATGGTTCAAGCAGTGGCGGGCCAGGGGGGGGCATGGGCATTTCTTTCCCCCCCAGTTTGCCCCACCTGTCGAAGAAAAATGAGATTTGGGGCAAAATTCAGTAATTCGTGGGCCAAAAATCGCGCGATTTCGGCCAACTTGGTGAAAAATTTCCAATTGTTTTCCATATTTTGACCCACCCACCAGAATTTCACTTTTGCCCCCCCCCCCCCCAAGATTCACTTTTCCCCCCGTTTGCCCCCCCCCAAAAAAGAGGTCTGGCTCGCCACTGGTTCAAAATCATCCTGGGGGAAATTTACCCAATGCTCAATTTTTTTCAAACTGGTGATAGGTGTTTGTATTGTCTCACATGATCCAAATTATTTTTCAGTGTATGACATTTGGTTGCTATACTAGAAATATGTATCGAGGGTTACATGGTCTATGGGGGTAACCAAACTTTTCCTGGCTGTCGCAATGGTGATATAGTTCCAATAATTGTAACCTTATGGGCATCATCTTTTAAAAATTGGGATATAATCTTTGGGCCATAAGTACAAGTGTTCTGTGGAGTTCCAATGCCATTTAAGGTGTGAGATGTTTTGAGATGTTGTATTTACCAATAAAAAGAAAAATTAATTTTCTTTTGACATACATAGCATCTTTTAGAGTCTGTAGAATTAAGTGTGTCTTACCATATTTTAACCCATACTACAATTTTTTTTAATATTTTTAAAGTTCAATGGTCAACATGTACACAGTGTCAAATTTGCAGCCCAATGTAGACACAAGAGGGTAAGTTTCACCTGAAAATTTTAATAATGTGGAATTTCAAATCTTGAAAAAATGGTTATTACATGAAGTAGAAGACTCTCAAGAATGCCACCAATATAACATTATTGCAAATAATGATTATTTAAGCCACTTGCAGCTGTAAAGTTAGAGCAGAAGCTGTCTGTGTATCTTGCTTAAAATGGCACTATCACTACACACAACTCGACATGACTAGAAGCTATGGAAGTATGATAACAGCAGCCCTATTTAAAGTAAGACTATCTAGTCATGATCATCGGACTTAAATGGTGATATCACCAATCAGTTAAAATGCATTTTCTGTTTCAGTATGACACAAGGAATCATTTTGACACACACTTTCAACAACATTGGAAGCATTTACCCCCAGGGTGGTGACCTGAACCCTTATGGTGTTATACCGCTTTAAACTAAGGTTGGAACCTATGGCAATATATACTTTTTCCAATCCTTAAAACCACAATTTCACTCGATTTTTAAATTTTCCCTGTATATATTTCCCTTCTCGAAGAAGGGGGGCATCAGTCCAAAAAATTTCTGGAAGTTTAGGCCCTATTGAAACCCAAACAGCAACCAAAATCAATTTCGCATGGACACTCCAAAAGGGAATACACACCAAACCAATACAGAGTCTGTTAAAAGACATTGCTTACACATTGATACTAGATCTATCCCATTTGAGGTGGTTATAGTCCTGAGTTGACAAGAATCGCCATTAATACAGATGTACATTAGATTCAGTAAAATTACTGGTAGGGGGCCCCATTTTAAAGGAAATTTACCTACCTGGAAATCTGGTCATACATTTACTCGTGATAATTAGGCTGGATTTACCACACTTCGGCGAGTACATGTACTCCTTAAAAAGACATAACATAATACCCTCATAGAACCATATATACTGGTATGTTTTGCCACGGCTTACGCTCAGGACACTATCTGAAGCGACTGAAAGCTAACATTTTGTTATCACGCCAGAAAACAGATACCACATTTCAGTCAGGGACAACAAGATGCCCAGGAGAGACAGATTACCGGTACCAGGATGTTACACGGACTGATAACAAGCCTTTTCTTGTGCAGTGAACCATACAGGAACGTTAACACGTTGGCTTTTGCGGCATATTTAAAATTACATATTGACTTGTGTAGGGGTTTTTGTTGTAGGCTATTTATATACTAGCGAATTAATGAAAATGTCCCATTGCCCCAAAATAATGGTAGACGTTTCAATTAACCAGTTCAAAATTAATAAGTCCCCCCCTGCAAAGGTACACTTCTGGAAAGTAGGCTCCTTACCCTGTTACAAAAATTTAAATGTTCACTGCAATGTTACCATGTATGTGCCAAAAAATCACCAACAGTTAACTTCTCCCTGAACTTGTCATTATTAAATTTGATGACGAATTAAAAATGACACTTCCGTGCATAGGATTTAACAATCGAGAATTTCCGGACGTGCATACCAACAGGCCTAGTTCCACCAGGGAATATTACAAACACTTTAATTTTGGTACCAATGGGATATACTCTATTCGCGCTGATAAGGAGGCTGGGGAAAAGTTTTGGGTCATATCCATTAGGTGAAATAGTGAAGAAGCATTTTAACTATCCAAGAATCGTTTCGCTGCCTAACAATAGAAAGTGACTTGACAGGAAAAGGGCCAAGTACAAAACTTAATTTTGTTTACTGACTTTTCTGATTGATATTTTTGGTACAGTTTTATACAAACGATTTTAATAAATCATTCACATAACTTTCTCTGGCTAAACTATGTTTAGGATTTAAACGCCCTCAGATTTGTTAAGATATTCTTCACATATTCACTGTATCCTCGTGGAGTCCCATATTGCAAAGATCGTAGCCTACAGAAGCACTATACACGTTATGTTTATACTTTATGGTCCTTCTACACTGTTCCTAAATGTACAATGACAAAGAAATTTACCGAATTCTCTAGACTAAAGAAGCTTAAAGAGTTTTAATTTAGGCGACATTAATTACAAGGACTAGTTTGTGTTTGCGTTTTTAATGTATTTATGCCAAAGTTTTTCAAACTACTTTGAATATTAATAATATAATACTAATAATAATTGACGAAACTATTAAAAAAACCTACGTTGGACCAGTAAGAATTACGTTGGACATCTATTAACTATTGTAGCATGATTGGTCGTATTAATTTAGGTAACGTATGAAAGTAATGTAAGCCCATATCATCTGTGTTGGAACCAGCGCGAGTCTATTGTTACTCATATTCATGATTCAATAGCGCACCTTCTTTATACAGGTAGTATTCACATTTTAACGTACTTAACTTTTACCAGTGACCGCTATGTTTTGACCACTGCACATGCGTATTGATCGTAGAGCACACAGTAATTAAGAACGCAGGACTAGAGTGCTGCAAGGTTTAATTGTTGTGCGCCCCTCACAACATCTCTCACCCGTAACAAATACAGGTTAAAGTCCGCTATATCAGCGCGAATCGAATATGGCTATGGTCACTTCTTTCCATTGGCTAACCAAAACGAGTACCAACCTGCCTAGAATTACGCAGGCCGACGTTATAATGTTCACATGTCAGCACAACTGTCAAGTTCCCATAGTACACAGTGTAGAAAAGGGGAAATGTGTTGTTTCACCAAAAAAATTTGGAATCCGATTTTCCACAGCGTTTTTTGCTCTCTTTAATTGGATTTGACTAGTTTTATACTATAGAGGTTCTAGGCTACATTTTTTGGGTCGGAAAATTGGCGAAATATCAATTTTCCACCCTATATCCATTATTTATACTTTCCTCAACTTATTTCGTCATAGTGACGTCATAATGGGAATGTTGGTACTTAATTTGATACCAATGGAAAATGAAACTCTAAGCTATCATGTGGTACCGAATCGGATGTTCAAGTAAGAGGGAAAAAGAATCTTTAAAAAAATCTTTAAAACTTGAGTTTCTAGACTTTTAAAGCCCTATGCAAGAAGTGTCACTTTTTTATGTGTCACCAATTTAATAATGACTCGTTTTCAGGGAGAAGGTTAACTGCTGTGTAAAACTTTTTGGACCATTATATGAGTATAACATTCCGGTACAGTTTAACTTTTTGTAACATGTTAAGAAGCCTACTGTCTAGAAAAATGCACAATTGTCAGGGGGGACTTACTTTTTTTTTGAAAAAAAACTGTAAAGAAGCCCGGTGGGAAAGGAGGAATATGGTCCGGCAGGAACCACTGTCCGGGCTCCATAGACGCAACGGACTAACGCGTGAAACTAATGTTTACGTGAAGAGTCCACTGAATCGATTGCCCTTTTTGTCACCATTGTTTCCCGAGCTGTGAGAACCGGCGGACCATATCGTGTCCTGCCACACCGGTATTGAAGTCCATGTATGCAAATAAGGTATTGCCATTCATTCCATCAAGCGCTACATGCCAACGTCATACAGCGCATTACGGAATTGTAATACTTCATTTGCATCCACGGGACTTCTATATGAAAACGGTCTACCAAACTAATATTGCCAAAACAGGTTTTAACCGAAAATTTAATTTTAATGGCATTATTTGAACATTTGAAATAACTACTAAAAATCTATGAACAGCAGTGGAATAGGGGAAATTTTTACACGGGAGTCAAAATATAAGGGTCAAAATGTCTAAAAAAAGTTACACAAAATGTTCAACACCTCTCAAGAATTAAAAAAGAATATTAGTTGCCCTATCTGCGAGTTGTAGTTCGATAGTTAGAGGCAGATGTCTGCAAATCCACAATGGGTTTAACTTTCAATTGGATTGTTATAAAAATGGTGTCCAATTGTTTGTCTGTATAATCGAGCGCGAAGCGAAGCTCTTATAAGCGACAACACATATCCGATAAACGGCTTTTGAGGTCTAGCCAGAAGGCATTTGAGCGCTGCCATTGAAGAGCGCCACCACCGCCATTTTGGTTGTTTGATTTAACGGAGGATTTATTTTAATATAATACATTGTTTATTTTGCTTAATGCTTTTATTTATCTAATTCTTATCCTTTTGGGAGGGCGAGGTGGTGTAGCGGTCGAGTCGCTCACCTTTAACCAATGCGGCCCGGGATCGATTCTCGGTCGAGCCATTGTCGTATGTGAATTTGGTTGCCGATCCATACTCGTCCTCCGAGCACTTCGGTTTCCTCCTGCATCTAAAATCGGACTTCTTCCCATAAATCTTTCCCCGTTGTTCTGGAGGCGTCCCTTGAATTTAATGCATATAGCAATATTGGGTTCTGCCTGGCAAATGCCGAATGTTATAAAT
Organism: Ophioderma brevispina; assembly: GCA_023653785.1. Lineage (NCBI taxonomy): Eukaryota > Metazoa > Echinodermata > Ophiuroidea > Amphilepidida > Ophiodermatidae > Ophioderma > Ophioderma brevispina. The sequence goes on from JAMKCH010019447.1 coordinate 41,323, forward strand.
AAATAAATAAATAAATAAATGATGTGCCGTGTGATAACCGCATGCCTTTGTTCCGAATGTGCTCAAAATGTAACAAAATAAAAATTATTCCTCCTTCACAAGGTCCACCGTAAGATAGGAACGTAGATTTTATTGACATCATTGGGAACATACTATTTAGCTACAGGGGGTAAAAAAACAACGATCGATTGACAAATTTATATTCACGTTAATTCATTTTCAGATAGCTCCACACTGGATATCATGTTTATTTATTTTCAATGAAGGGGAAATGTTTTCACCATTAATACTGTGTCTCTATCGAAACATAACTTTAGACATCGAATGAAATACGAGATACATCAACTGACAAATAATGTACTGTCTTGAATGAACTGCCTCAGTCTGCCTGAGTGACTGTTGTCCCTCCTTTCAAAAGGACTACCAAGGAGGATTAAAATACGCATCTCGACCCGGGCATCTCAACCCCGGGCGTGGGTAATACTTTGATGGAAATTGTAGTTTTGCATGTATCCCAAGCCAAAAATTAGGGGATGAAAATTGAATGCCATTTGGATGCCAAGTAATGGATGCAAAATGAATGCTTGAAGAGATGCAAAATGGATGCCAAATGAATGCTAAATGGATGCCAAATGGATGTGAATTGGATGCTAAACGGATGCCAAATGGATGAGAAATGGATGAAAAGTCAATGCCAAAAGGATAAAAAGTGGATGCAAAATGACGAAATATGCAAATGAGCGGCATCCTCTCTAAAAAGGATGCCAGAAGAAATAGGATGCCGTGGATGCCAAAATTTACCTTCAAATAGGTTTTTTTTTTTTTTTTTTTTTTTTTTTTTTTTTTTTTTTTTTTTTTTTTTTTTTTTTTTTTTTTTTTTTTTTTTTTTTTTTTTTTTTTTTTTTTTTTTTTTTTTTTTTTTTTTTTTTTTTTTTTTTTTTTTTTTTTTTTTTTTTTTTTTTTTTTTTTTTTTTTTTTTTTTTTTTTTTTTTTTTTTTTTTTTTTTTTTTTTTTTTTTTTTTTTTTTTTTTTTTTTTGAAATGGATGAGAAATGGAGTAGAAATGGATAAAAACTGGAGTAGAAATGGATGCCAAGTGGATAAAAAGTGGATGCAAATTGCCGAAATATGTAAATGAGCTGCAGCGGCATCCTCTGTCAAAGGGCATCTCAAAATGATGACATTTGCTATTGAGTGATGCATCCTGTGATGATCGCCTATAAAAATAGTTAGATGCTGAAATTGTAATAGACAGCTGAGGCCATAATTGTAATTAAAGAACTAGGTTGCTGTGTACAAAATGCCCATAGACTTTCGATAGTGATAGCGCCACCCAGAGGCAATTTCAATAAGTCACCTAATTCATGTTAGCAGTACGTCTTACTATGACGTAGATGATTTCATGCAGTATGCCTCGCTTCATTGATTGATTGTCCTATCCTGAATTATTTAGGATCTCTGCATGGTCATGACCCAATCACTAATAGCCTCGTCCCCAGAACCCCAGATCTTACAGTAGGCCTATTCTATTTGCTTCTTTGTTGCAATCAGTATATGTGATGTGGAAGAAATGAGCTCGGCCAATGATGGTCCGCAACAGAGGGCTGAAAATCATAGATGTGGCCTACATTACATGATCGTTGCATGTTTCCAAGCGGGGTTCACCATGAGAAGTTCAATGAAGCATACAGTTTTGATGCACTGATGGATGTTTTTATTAATGTTTGTAGTTCAAGAATTATGTACCATGCCACTTTAACTTCCAGAACGACACAATTCAATTGATTGAAGGCTCTAGCCCTGAGTCAGAAATATATAACCGTTGATGTATGTTGGCACTAAGCTATGATCTACGGTAATTATAGCCCTATAGGCCTAACAACCCAGGCCTATAACCAAAGGCCAAATTAATGCTCAAGTTTGACATAATACTATAGGTCCTAGTCCAATTCAAAACATAGTAGTTCACTATAGACTAGCCTAGCACTGGCCTATACTGTAGTGGATATGTTTTTTCGGACACTTAAGGACTTCGCTAAATATTTAAAAAAATATACGATAGTTACACCCACCAAACACATCCGTTTAAATGACCATGTCCAACTTGACTTGTGGCATTGAAATGGTGTTGGCAATACGAGTTGCATTATCACCATTGGCGAACAATGACATCGAAGCACTTTGCCAGTTTTCGGACGGTACCTTTGCCGTTTTCGGACAGTACCTTGCCAGTTTTCGGACACTACAGAAAAAAGCGCTGTACGTCCGTTTTGTTTTGGAATATTAAAATTGTAGTTTATTTTTTTATCTTCTACCTCTTTGGTAATTATTTTGTTTGTACTTGATTGTTTTATTTATACCACACTGTCGCAATGTACCCGTAAAGTCGTGACCCATGTGGTCAAATTCAGGGCCGGGCGAATGCGTGATCGTATATTAAAAAAAAACCGGCCGGCTTCCAACATGGGGTGCTAGTCATGGAATGTGGAAATACAATAAGACCGAATATGTTGACGACAATGACCATGACGATGACTATATGACGACAATTAACGATGACAATGGCGACGATGGCGACGATGGACGGTATGACTGGCGCTAAAAACGCGGAACGTCATGGCGATGGCGATGACGACGATGATGATAACGATGATGTGATTAATGAGATTATATTATTATTAGTATTATGTGCATGATGTTATGATGCTTGATTATATGATGATGGTGATGTTGATGATTTGGACGATTATGACTATTATATTATTATGTTGATGAGGATATGATGATTATGCTATTATTCGTATGATGATGATTATGATGAATTTCAATATTTAACATTTAAAAATTTTATTATTATTATTATTATTTTTAGTATTTTTATGTTTTTATTTTTATTTTATAATTTTTTTGGCGACAACATTTGGAGATGGGTTTTGTCCATAGGGCAGGGGGGGGGCTAGAAATGTTTATAGCTCTATGGTAGTATATCAAAAGGTGAAAACATTTCACGGGCCTTAAATTTTACGGCATGAGAAAATATGACCTTCTATCTGATACCAAAATCTAAATTTGCCAGGGGCACTTTATCATCCATACAAGGGGGTATCCTCCGGACCAAGCATAAAACAGAATGCCCCTACTCCCCCCACCCACCACAGTATTTTCGAAATGCGATTGCACCCTAAATAGATCAATAGAGCAGTTAGCTACCCTAACAAGTTTCCTATTTGCCTATACATATACGTAGGCGTTAATCTAAAGGTCGTTATCCGTTTCTTTATACCTGTTGTTATAATCCGCAATGGTCTGTTATCCGAAGCTGTGTTATTCCAAGGTTCATTTATCCCCAAAGGTCGTTGATCCGAAAATGAAATAAGGTTCGTTGATCCGAAAATGGGAATAAGCTAAATGAATCTTTATTTTTTGTTCTGATAAACATGATAAAACAACCGTATTTCTTTCGAATAAGAACCTTCGAATTAAACGCCTTCGAGTAATAAACCTTCGGAAAATGAACCTTCGCATAAACGATCCTTCGTGAACGACATTTCGGATAAAGGCAACTTCGAAGTAGCGACTCTTCTGATAAACGAACCCATTTGGATAAATGCGTGAACCACATTTTCCCGCTGACACTTTTTTCTGACACACAATTTCGGAAACCCTTCCGGAATATAAAGAACCTGTATTCCGTTTAAGATTCCTAATTGATAAGTGTGTCCGAAGAAGTGTGTCAGATGGGTATAAGTTACGGAAACCCCCGTATTTTCTGGGGGTGGAAGGCAAATACAGACCTCCGCAGGAAAGGCTTGTTTTGTTGTTTTGTGTTGCTATTACCTTAATGCGTATACAACGCTTTGCATTAGAAAAACCCCCGTTTTCTTATATCTTTTGGTGATTTTTAGACCTTTCACGTAACGTGCGCGCCTGATCCGAAAAAAAACCTTTTGAATACGTAATCATGGGGTCTATCATCAATTCGTCCAAGTCCATTCGTCTAATAAATTTGTTTCTAAACTTGGATAATCTAATTGCCACAAGGTTATAACCCTGCTTTATTTCACTTGAGTTATGTTCAGTTGGTCTGCAACCATTTCGTCTGGCAGTATAATGGTGACTTCGTCTAATATATTTGGTTACACACATTTAGTCTATAATGATCAGTTGGTTAAATCCATGGTCTAATAAACAATTAGTGTAATCCCGCAACAATCACATTTTCCTCTATAGTTTTAACGGGGTAATAACTTTATTACAAGTGGGAATATTACCTATTGCCTAGGCGAGCTTGGTTTTTTTATGGAGATTTGCTCAATATAAATCCCACACGATGGCGGATAATACATCAATTTAACTTTATAGTATAAGACTCAACTTTGTTCAGGTAGGGATGTGTGCGGCCCGATTTCCGAACTTGGGCTTTTGAACTGATTTTGTCTCCGAAAGTAGGGGCTTGGGAACTGAAATTGTGACAAATTTGCAGGCTTGAGAGCTGAATTGGCTAAAATTCTTTGAGGCACAATTCCTGAAAAGGGGACCCGGGACTGAATTGGGGGGGGGGGGGGGGGGGCTTGGGAATGCTGGAGAGACGCGAAATAAGCGGGGGTCTAAGGGCCGCCACTACGGTTTATACCCGTATATGGTCAATTTTTCATGAAAATGGTGTATTTCCAGATTTTGTGTCTTTGGTTAATAAAACTTTTAAACAATGCTTTATTTAAAACCAAAATGAGTAATATTTTGATAGGAGCCGTTGAGCTGCAATTTGAGGGATATATAGTTTGCCATACTTTCCATTTACTTTACTATGGAGAAATTTGCCTTCAAACATCGTAAAATAGGAGAAATCGGATGTCCCAAAAACACAACATCAAAATTGAAAAAAGTGGACAAAATGCATTAAAAAAAAGAAAAAACGACTTTCGCATTAGCAATTTCCAAAAAAAACAAAACGCATTTCGCATTGCGATTTTTCACAGTCTTCTGAGACCAAACTGTTTTTTTGCACATTGTGTATTACGTTATCGTTTTACGTGAATGGTTATTGTTACATCATCAACTATAATTAGCACATGTAAGATATGGTTTCAATAAAATGTATCTTTAGAATAAATTAGTAAAGGTATCGTAATATTTGTTTATTATTGAGTCTAATTTTCAGGCAGAATTCCATACCTCAAGGAAAACGTAATAAACTAAACAAATTGAGAGCAGTTTCTGAGTTCAATTAAGCCCTACCTCAAACTTTAACTTAGTACAAATAAAAATTGTTCCCAGAATAACCATTCTTAAGATGTAGCAGTGGGCCATATTTGTTGCCTTTAAATTTTGAGAACATAATAAACCCTATTCTTTTGCGTACAAAATGTTTGTGTGCATACTGTGCTGCAGAAACGTAACAAGTTGATGACAATATTCTTTTCCCGTAATATGGTATGAATAACTTAAATGTTTAAAACATAAACATATAATTTTGAGACAATTTTTGGGGTGTCTTACCTCCAAAATGCACCGTGTTCATGAAATCGGACCATACCTCTTTTCCAATGTCAGTGTCCCCCTCCAATAATGAGTGGAATGAGGGTGTAGGCGCTTATTTTAATATCGTTCTTTTTCTTTTCTTTTTTCCAATTTTTTGTATTTCTCTCCTCTCTCTCTCTCTAAATCTTAAAATTGGTCCGACGGATCGGGGATCGGGGAACATTAATGATCGAAATGGTGTCCATATCCGGGGGGGGGATTTTGGGTAGTTTTAATACTATTGAACTGTCCATTATACTACCCGGGAGACTATAAAACTAGACGCAAATGACCCGTAAGATTTTCACCTCTGAGACCATACTACTAACTACTATTATATAACACATAAAAATATTTCGTCATTGATTTTGGTGGATACTGTAACACGTGACATAAAATATTGAGACTATTCCCCAAAATTTCACAGGAGGGAAAAAAGTTCCCACAAAAGCTACTATTTTCCTCTCCATCACGGGGAAATAATTTCCTTTTTATGGGAACTTTTATCCCTAAATTGGTATCTTGACTAGGTTTGAGTTGCGGTGACAGCTGATCTCGACGAGACTTGGCAGTTTTTCAAATGACGAAATAGTTTTATATGTTATATAAAACAAATATTGACTGCTTTAATATTTGTGGAAATGGTGCAAATGTACCTCCCTCGGTGTCTGGAGACCGTGGGCCCACTATTTTCCCTCGACCTGACAACAAACAATACAATCAACTGAATATTTTTTATTTACACCAAAACCATCACGGTGGGCGTTTTTACAAATAAAATAGATAAAAATCTCAACAACAATAAATATAAATTAAAAAACAAATAAACTAAATAAAAAACAATAAACAATAAATAAAACAATGTGTCAGTTTTAATTATCTAAACACTACTATACAATAAACTAAATTTTGTTATTTACAAAAACAATCATGGTGGGCTTTTTAACAAATGCATAAAATAAATAAAATAGAAACAAAAATAAAAAAAAACAAGTAAATAAAAAAAACAAATACATCAAATAAATGAGATTAAATAAATAATTAAACAAATCATGTTCAGTTTAATTAGCCTTTATTATTATCAGGAAATATCGCGCCTAAAAAATCTGAACATACTTTTTGCCCCCCCCCCCCATTAAAATGCAGTTTTGTGTTCGTCGGTCTTTTTATTTGATGGCTTAAAATGGCTTAAAAAAATGTAGTGTTGAATTAAGAAATGAAACCACATGCCCCACACACACTCTGTCCGGATAACTGGCAGTGTCCTAAAATAGGCGGCCTGCATCATGATCCAAAAATATCTAGACAAACTAGGCTAGATCCTGTGAGTTCACCAGGCTGGGGTAAAATCTCAATGTTATTTTTGCCATAAAACAGAAAAAAGTAGGGTCACTAAAGTAGTAACATAGTTTGCCCAACCTGGGGCCAAGGTTGCCCTTTCTTTACTCTGCATGCATGCCCTTGGTGCAAAATTTGACAGCTTAAAAACAATGCTCATAATAATATTTAAAAAACTAAAAAATCTTTTTTTTTTAAGTTATATAGTTAAAATCTGACATGCATCCTGCAACATTCTAACTAGGCCGAGGATAGTTGAACACGATCAGCGTGTCAATAGCCATTTTAGACGACGTTATTGACACGAGTGATTCGTGTCAATAGCAATTTCGGGCGACGTATTGACACGATAATCGTGTCAATAGCCATTTCGGGCGACGTTATTGGCACTTCATCGTGTAAATAGCCATTTCGGGCGACGTTCTTGACAGAAGGAATTTTTGACACGATGATCGCGTTGTTGATCATAAATGATCCTGGAGAATAAGTATTTTTTGGAGAAATATTCTCCAGGTCTGGGTGATTTGTGTAATTCAAATATGCTCCAGGGCATATTCAAATATGCTTCCTTTTTTATTTATGCTCCAGACCCATAGGCAAATGTGGTCCTGGACCCTTATTTGACAGTTTTTCCATATTATGTATGCCTCCATGACCATAATCGTCCTGAACCATAATGGTCCCTGGACCATATATGGGTCCTGGATCTAATTTCGGGGTCCAAAATCTCAATAGAATGCACCTCACAGTAAGCCTATTGGCTCCATAACCATTCACTTTCTCACAAACCGATGATCGTGTCAATAGCCATTTCGGTCGACGTTATTGACACGATCCTCGTGTGTCAATAGACACTTTCCTTCTAATATACCATACCTTCCCAAAACTCAACTCCTCAGCAATCACTATATCTTCTGCAGCAAGGAGAATTCATCCATGGAAAGGAAGAGCACATGTAAAATGTAGATCATGGCATTAGATTTTGGCTCCAAGAAGAATGACAGTTTAGTTTCAATAGTGGCATCCTTTGAAATGCACCTATCCATTAATCCATGCATGACCAATACATGTTCCTTGCTATAATTATTGGAATTCCCTGCTTGGCATCCTCGACGTGCGTTGGCATCCACATCTGACAGCCAGATCATTTACATTCACATTTTCAAACACTCACTGGCACCCTTTTAATTTCCTGCAGCATCCATTTTCATGCCTTTGGCATCCACTTTTTTACAGACATGGCATCATTATGCCTCTTGTGGTATGTTTGGCATCCATTTTTTTCATCTTTTGCATTCCTCGACATCCCAGTTCACACATCCATTTGGCATCCTTTTTTCATGTCAGCATCGCTTTAATCCACAATTTGGCATCCCTTTAACATCATTTTGCAAGCTTTTGCCTGCTTGGGGCATCCCTTTTTTCATCTCCCGCATCCTCTGTATCCAATTTTCCATCCATTTTGCATCTTTTTGCATCCATTTTTTAGGATGCGGAGGTTGCTTGGGTATTTAAATGTCATGGCACGA
>JAMKCH010019448.1:0-118020 GCA_023653785.1 Ophioderma brevispina
CGCTAAAAAGTGTACTAGTAACAAAAAGAAAGAACCGATATCACCCTGGATTACAAGAGGTTTATTAGAAAGTATCAATAAGAAAAAAACAGTTGTATAAACAATACTTACACTCGCCAAGTATATCAAGACTTCAAAAATTTAAAACATACAGAAATAAGTTGAATATGCTTATTCGTAAAGCAAAGAGGAAAATTTTTTTCTTAAATTTGAAAATAGCAAAAATAATATGAAACTAACGTGGAAAACGATAAATGATATTCTTGGTCGAGGGAAAAAACAATCTATGCAGAGCAAGTTTAAGGATGACAAAGGCAACCTTTTCACTAACTCTGTAGATATATCTAATCATTTCAATGATTTCTTGTAAATATTGGTCCAAAGCTTGCATCCAATATAAAAAATACGGGTAAAAACTATTTTGATTACCTCAAAGATTCAAAACATTGTAGTATGTACATGAAACCCATCGTTGAAAGGGATATTACTAAGATAATTGAGAAATTCAATCAAAACAAGAGTGCTGGTAATGATAACATTGGTAATCTCATAATAAAGAAAGTGGCTAAAGAAATAGTTACTCCGCTTACAAGAATATTTAATTTATCTATATCGACTGGGGTCGTTCCTGAAAAGCTTAAAGGAGAACCCGTACAACGAATAATATTATATAATATACTCTATAAAATAATTATTGACTGCATATCGAGTGGTTTCGTCGAAAACGGAATTATATTAACCATAACAGTGAATTAAAACCATCTTGTCTGACCATGCGCTATTTAAAATTCGCGCTATTGTATAACGTGTTAGGTGAATACGGTCGGCACGTTTGCGTTATACATGCCATAGGAAATACACATTATGAAAGCGTCACGTGAGGTGTATGACGCTACTGTGCCGTCAGTATCACTTAACACATATACATATCCCATATACACTAGCGCGAATTTCAAAGAGCGCATGGTCAGACAAAATGTTTTAATTCATTTTATGGTTAGTATAATTCCGTTTTCCCATGAAACCACTCGATAGGTGTTCAATAATTATTTTTATAGCGTATATTGTATAGGTTATTCTTACGGTTCTCCTTTAAAATAGCTAAGGTAATACCGATTTATAAGAAACAAGATGTTGAATTGTTCTCAAATTATCGCCCAGTGTCTCTTTTACCATGCTTTTCGAAAATACTAGAAAGACTTGTATTTGATAGATGTAAACATATAAACACCCAGGAAATCCTTAATGATAGGGGGGGGGGGGACAATTTGGTTTTCGGGGGGGTCCATCCAATGTTAACTATATGGCCATTATTGAATTGTAGAAAAATTAAAATACTGCAGGTGCAAAGAAATGAAACAACCCGTGGTATATTCTTAGATTGGATCGAAAGCTTTCGATACCATCGATCACAATATACTTCTTAGTAAATTAGAACATTAGGATTTCGTGGGTATTGTCTAGAATTGATTTAGGAATTATTTAAGGTACAAATTAAAAACAATACGTCTTATAATTCGTACGGTTCAGGATTTAAAAATATGGTTGTGGTGTTCCGCAAGGATCGCAACTGGTCCACTTTCTGTTATATTAATGTTAATGATATAAACAAATACTTCTTGTGTGTGTGATGCGGAATGGAATGAAGTAAGCAATGGTTCAAAGCAAACAAATTATCAGTTAACGCAAGAAAAACTAATTACAGGGTATTTGGCAGGGGTGTTTTGAGTCAATCCCACAATGCACCAGTTTGGGGAAATGTCACCTCAATTTAGGGTCATGTGATCACAGAAAAATCCTATTCTTAACATATAAAAATCCTGACTTCAATGTCATTTTAACCTCCAAGACTGTTAGTTACTTTAGGGAATTTTGTGCACATGATAATGAAAGGTCTTGTAGTTCTTAAACCTTTGGAATACTTTTATCCCTAATACTGAAATGTGTTTGTACAGCTACAGTTAGGCCACATTGCTATGACATGGGATTGATCAAAACACCCTTGGTTATTGGCACGCCTAAACTGACGTCAGTGAAAGTAAAACAGATTGGAATGTAAGAATAGATAATACAATATGGAAAGAGTGACAATATACGAAATTTCTAGGTGTCTTTAATAGATGAAACCTAAACTGGAAACATCATATCGATTGGTTGTGCCAAAACATTGTCGGAGAATATTGGGTCATTGAAACAAACTAAAAAACATGTTATTCCGGATCGGGTATTATAAATACTCTTTATTGTACTTCATGTTGCCTTATCTCAATTATGAATACTCATATGGGGGAATACTGTGGTGTCTACTTAAATAAACGTGCAAACTCCCAAAAATGGGGCGATAAGACAATTCTACAGTCAGCTACAGAAGCCATTCCCAACCTTATTTGCCAAAATACAATTCTTATTTTTGAGACATGACTCTCTCGAACTAGGTGTGTTTATGGTCAAAATATTCAAGAAATTGAATTGCCTAATACTTTTGATACACTATTTATAAAACGCTTCGACATCAAGGACTATCGACAGAAAGTAAATGATCTCGATTTAACTAAGACAACAAGAACTTTTTCTGACCAATTTATCGGAAACGGGCCCCATCTTTGGGATTCGTTAGAAAATAAAACAATCTAAGGCTATAAAACATTTCCGTTTCAGCTTAAACAACAATTTCTCGCAAAATATAAGTTGAAAGTGTTTAACATGATTATTTTGTCCCTGAGCACCGTCATTTATCTTGTCCATCAACTGTGTATGATTTTCTTTTGTAAATGTTATTATGATTGGAAACTGTTGTGTGTATTCCAGGTTAAGTCCTTGTCGGGGCCTTATTAGCATTGGACTTATCTCACTATTGCAATTATGTATAGTATGTTATATTATTTGATGTATTCTATATATGGAAATAAAGTGATGATAAGCAATATGAAAACAAAAACGGGTACGCTGCCTTGTTGTCTGTGTTTCCACACTGGCTGGATCCAGGCCACTAGTCTAGTATAACCACAAACACCTGAATCAGGTGCAGTGGTTGTGCGACTCAGAGTGGAACTTATTGAACTCACTAGTGGAAGCATGGGACAAAGGCCCGGAGAAATGGGAGACCTCAAATTAGGGGTTTAATAGAGTGAATTCTTGCCATTTTTTAGTTTTAGGGAGGGGAATATGCTCCACTCCTTTTATGATGACATTACTTATACCAGACGTGTAAACCAATGAGGTTGGTAGTGCGCCTTGAGCAAGGCTAAGCCAGTGCGAGATACCCAGATAAGTTCTTGACCTATTTCGTCATGCAGACTATCACAATTTTCAGAAAAATATGATACTAGATGTAATAATAAATACATAAATATTAATGAGTACTAACTGGTGATGACGCTGACAATTTCGAGTGAAGTAATTTTCGTTAGAATATATGACCAGAAAGTTGGCAATTTTAGTATGTTTTAAGCCATTTAAATGCAAAGTCACACAGACAGTGAAGAAGACTAGTATACCAAGCCTTCTTAAAGTTAGCGTGTTGTGCGTATGAATGTGTCCGTGCGATCAACTGATAAGCCCAGCCTCTTTAGTAGGGTTATAAACGAGAATCCCTTTCTAGAAGTTTGGGGAAGAAGGTTTGAAGATGTTTTTCTATAATTTGAAGGGTGTTGAATCAGAATTTTGGGGTCCAACCTCTGGGAAATGTGGGGAACTTTGTAACACAACCTCTACCTTTTTTAATCCTTCTAATGAGACAAATACATTGGTGTCTGCATTTAAACACAATTTGACTGAATTTCAAATTTACCCCTGTACTCAATTCGCCCCTTTATTTTACAAAGTCATGCCAAAGTACCTTAAGCTATTTTTCTACAATGTCTGAAAAGGAGGTCTTGAAAGCCATCAAATCAGCATCTACCAGCCGGTCTCATAAAACTATGTCTAGATGATCTGTTACCATAACAAGGAGTGCGAACTTTTCCTTATCTTCGGATTTCCTCAAGCTCTCAAGCATGCATCTGTCCTCCCGCTGCTGAAGAAATCTGGTTTGGACACCAACGTCCTCTCAAATTATCGTGATACATCCAATCTTCCATTTCTTGGAAAGGAGATTGAACAAGCAGCAGTGAATCAGTTGCAGACTTATCTCATCGATAATGATCTCCATGTTCCAATGCAGTCAGCTAACTAGCAATGTAATGGTACGCAGACTGCGCTATTATGGGTGCAGAATGACACCTTGATTGCTCTTGATAAAACAAAAAGAGGCTGTGCTAGTGTTACATGTTACATGTTACTGGACTTCGACTTCGACATCATAGACCACAAACAGCTCCTAGCTCGTTTAACTGAACGGTATGGGATAACTGGAAAAGCTTTAAGTTTGTTTCCTTCATACCTATCTATCTTCAATCTATATAGTCAGAGGTGCTTCGTCGGATCCTGTGGCGGTAGATTGTGGAGTCCCACAGGGCTCAGTTACTGGACCTATCGACTTCATCTTGTTCAGTGCCCCACTACAGGATATCATCACCGTCCATGGTGTCCAATCTATTGTTTATGCTGATGACACCCAGCTCTAAGATTGAAACATGCATTGCAGACATAGGCTGATATTAAATGACAAGAAGACAGAGATTTTGTACTTTCGTTCTCATTTTAGCAAATCGACTTCGTTCTCATTTTAGCAAATCGACTAGCAACTCTCAGCCATCCATGGTCATTGGCAATTCTGTTATTCATCATTCATCCGTCACTCAGCTGAAGCAAGGAACATTGGCGTCATCTTAGATTCATCACTAAGAATGATCAATCATGTTAACACCTTATGCAAAGCTGCTTGGCTCTCAATAAAGAAAATTAGGCAGTTTGGACAGTACATTGGTGAAAAAGCTACCATCAGATTGGTCCACACTTTTGTTACATCTAGGCTGGATTCCTGCAACTCCCTACTAGTTGGCCTCCCAGAAAGAGAATTGACCAAGGTTCAGCGAGTTCAAAATGCAGCTGCCCGACTTGTCCTTAAAATCTATCGACGCGATCACGAGAACATATCACACCAGCTCTCTACCAACTGCAGAGGGCAGCTTTTAAGATGCTGCTTCTCACCTATTAGCATGTCACCTGGCTAATGTGAGGTTCTGGCCCTAAAATATGGTCCTGACCCATATATTTTCAACCCGTCTCATAGCGGCGCTATTCATGATTATATGTGCGCTTTATTACTCTCGCCCGCAAGGGCGCGAGCTGTAAGAGATTACTTCTGGAGAGACACCTGCGATTTTCCGATGTTGCGAACGAGGCTGAGATATTAACATATTTGAGATGTTTTCAGATACATACATTTGTGGCATACTGCTCGAAATATAAACAATAACAATCGCTGATTTGACCAATAATTATGAATAGGATTTCAATGTTACTCCTTTTTTTATAACCATAGCATATTAATGACTTAATACATGTTGATTTGAACAAGGCTTGGTGGCCAGGTTGGTGGCGCTATACCTCAACATTGTCTATGGGCTCAGACGATGGCGGCCAAGACTCTTTCAATATAGCAAAACGAACCAAACATCACTTTGACTTTGCCAGATGTACTCTGCAGCTTCTCGACAGTAGAGGTCAAACGCAGAGGTTAGTGAGTGCGCTAGATGTTAGATGCTGGAGGGTTGGTTTCTTAGATACTTGGTTGTTTCTTCTTTAAATGCTTCAGTTGTAGTGATATTGACGAGGGTTTTCAGGTAGACAGTTCCATTCAGGTTTATTGTACATCAAACCCGTGCGCGAGTTCAAATTGGTGTGTTAACACCAAGTGGGTCTATGTCTTGTACCGTTGATGTATTTATTTAAGTATTACAAAAGACAAATTTCTTCCTGCTCGGATTGTGTGACGTTTTGTAATCCAAAGGTCGTGGACTCTATCCCCACTCCAGGCGTAAAATTTTACTTGCTTATTATTTTATTTTAATGTTAGAGAATGCAATAAAACATCAGAGTGGGCGATTGAAGTAGAAAATACTGAATAGCTGCCTTATGAGATTATTAAACTGGTTATGGTTCTGGAGCATTATTTCCGGCCAGAATCTCACACGTGTTGTCAGCTGTCTATATCTCTGAGCCCATCTTTGCTTACGCAGGAACATATTTGTGGAATAAACTCCCTAACGGTATCCGCTTAGCATTAATGTTAGGGTTTGAAAGAAAAATGTCGCTGTGGGGTACATACACACAGATTCTCACAGCTGACGATTCAGGTGTATTCCCATGAGAGAAAGTTTGTTAGCCCGAAACCAGTCAGTGATTTTTGCGAGTTCAGAGTTCATGATTCATGTTGTTAAAAGTGCATTTATGTTAGGGTTTGAAAGAAAAATTTTGTGTAATCTGCAAATAAAATTAGGTTTAGTGTGTTATAGATGTTGGTGATGTCATTCATGTAAATAATTAAAAATTAGGGTCCAAGGATTGAGCCTTGTGGGACTCCCTAACGGTACCCGCTTAGCTCAGTCAATAACTATTTTCAAATCACGTCTGAAGACATTCTTATTTACACAGCATATTTGCTCTTGATATGTATCCTGTTTTCCTGATGCAGTTCAATCACTAATTATAAAATCGTGATTTTTTTCTTTCTTTCTATTTCTTGTTCTCCACTTTCCTCCAATCCGGTCACAGGGTTTGGCCCTGATCATTTATTGCATATCCGCCATTTTGAATTTTTGACCAATTTTCCTACATTTTGTGGATTTCAAAACCAGAGACGAATTTATCTTCAATTTTTGGAGTCTTAATGTATTCCTAATCCAATTATATTTCATATAAAACGTGACAATGGCTTGTCTTCCACTTAATTTTCTTCTGATTACTATTTTTTTAAAGCATCTAAAAAAAATACGCTCACGGCCGCCATCTTTGGATTTTCAGCCAAATTTTCATTAATTTGCTAGTTTTGTTGCATTTTGAAACTATGGACGATTTTTTTTCCTTCAAATTTGTAAGCTTACAAATAGTTATATGACAATTATATTTCATAAATACAAGTTAAATGCTTGTCTTCGACTTAGTTATCATTTTTGGAATAAATGATCGAGCCGTGTATGTACACGAAACTCTGTGCGGTTGCCTAGGATAGCTGTTTTCATCAGATTAGGTAGGTAGTACATGTGGAACTGTATTTTTGTGAAAATTTCATATACAATCTTGCAACCAAGGTTTTTCTAAATCAAAATTGTATGAGGATTCCAAAAATCATGGGTGTCATTTTTAAAAATGTGTTCTTGGATGAATTCTAGGGGGGCAAGGTTTACACTGGTTTATACAGGGGGAAATATAAAAGGGGGGCAAAATGTATTTTAAAGTATACCATCATGTTCAGTACCTTTCAAGGATTACAGAAAGGTATAGTTTGCCCTACCTGAGTGTTATAGTACAAGAGTTACATGGTAAAACGGGTTCAAGGTCACACTGGGGGTAAAATTTCAGATTCATCGGTTTGTTCTAAAAATGGTGCCAAATTATTCGTCTTACTGTACAGAAGCCGAAAATATAAAGGTCGCGTTGTCAATGACTTTTTTTTTTTTTTTTTTTTCTTCAAATTTGTAAGCTTACAAATAGTTATATGACAATTATATTTCATAAATACAAGTTAAATGCTTGTCTTCGACTTAGTTATCATTTTTGGAATAAATGATCGAGCCGTGTATGTACACGAAACTCTGTGCGGTTGCCTAGGATAGCTGTTTTCATCAGATTAGGTAGGGTAGAGGCATCTGATTCCAGAAAAGATCAAGACTTTACCGATGACGATTCAGGTGTATCCCCATAGGCAACGGTGTTGTTTTTCTCTTCTATCTCTTGGTCACGATA
This sequence comes from Ophioderma brevispina, assembly GCA_023653785.1. Lineage (NCBI taxonomy): Eukaryota > Metazoa > Echinodermata > Ophiuroidea > Amphilepidida > Ophiodermatidae > Ophioderma > Ophioderma brevispina. Next base: position 7,849 of record JAMKCH010019448.1, read on the forward strand.
TATATAAGTTTTTACTTATTCTCTTAAGTTTTCTAATTATTATTATTTGCCCGACATAGGTCACATTATCGATTACTGTAAGATTTAACGGTGTTTTTTCCCCTTTGATACAGGTATATAATGCACAGCGCTCAGGCTACCAGGGCGTCATAATACACAATGTAGGCTCCGACGAGTTAGTACATGCGTAAAAACGTTTGTGAGTAGTTATTTAAAGCTGTACCATAGATCCGTTTATACCTCGCTGCCCTGTGTTGCGTTGCCGATATATCGTCACTCTCTGTCGCAACTCAACGCAACTCGCAGAAAATCCAGTTAGAGTGAACTAAACGTTATTGTGGTAGAACGATTGCCGTATTTTGGGTAGAGACTACTCAACGCAACGCACAGCCCCAGGCAGTAAAGTATAAACGAATCATGAACGAACCACGTATATAGAGATTGTCCACTTCACTCATGCGTGCTCTCTGACATGAGAGTGCTCGTTCAAGTAGTAATCGTCATTTAAGCCTATGATACACTTCGAGTCGTAGCGAGCGACTGGCGTGCGCAATGCCGGATTTTTACCCAAGATCAAGTGTTACGCATGCTCACCCGCAGAAATCGCTCGCTGCGATTGGAAGTATTATATCATGGGCTTTACATCATAATTATCAACGCGTCTCTATAATGTTTCGCACATTATACCAAATATCGTCACATCCTACTCTGTAAACAAACAAGCAGGTGTGTACAACGTACATTTTTATATCATATGTAATCTAAGGGCGACGCGTATCGCAAGCCACAAAGGCCATAACGTATTGCCGCAACGCGTTGTAAGAAAGTAGCAACGCGTTGCCGAAATTTCGCAACACGTTGCGGTGTTGGCCAATTAGATTGATGAATTTCTGTGACGTAATTAAAAAAAATAGTCCCACAACGCGTTGCAAAGTATCTGTGGCGACTTTTCGGCAACGCGTTGCGGTGTCGGCCAATCAAAATCATGACTTTTTGTGACGTATTCCATTAAGAAATCGTCACAGTAATTTCGGTGGCTGCTGGTCAAGCGCACATCCCTATCAGCACTTAGATTGTAATATCCCCCATAACATGACAGCTCCCCAGATTTAGGTTGGGTCGACGAGGCAATTGAGATTAAGTGTCTTGCCCAGGGACACAAGCACGTTGGCCACGGCCGGGCTCGAACTCACGATTTTAACGCTCTATAATGATCACGAGTTGTGCACTTTTCCACGGAACCACACGTGCTCTGTAAATATTATGCAAAAAGCATCGTGGCGACCTTTGTGACGGTAAGCTCTCTAAACAAACCACATTCCTGACGATGTTCATGGATGTCTATGATCTAGCGAAATTAACTATAAAATGCATTTTCATGCTATAAGGTTTACGCAGTAATGGTCTTGAGCGGTAACAATTACCCGGCGGCCAACAAGCCAAGGCGTCTGGACTGTTCCCGGTAACTTATTTAGAGTGGACACGAACACGCTTATTTTCGCTAATTACCAATAAAAAAACCGAGCAAGTTGGCGGACGCTTTCGCGCCTACCGACGTCAAAGTTCTATATTGATAAAATATTAGAACTGTGCATTATATTATTCAAGGGTCTCGATACAGAGAGTGCTTCTGGACGGACTAGTCATGAACTAAGGGATTGAGCCATCTTATTTGGTATGTGCCTGCAGAATTATGTTTCAATATAAAGCGTAGGCTGAATTTCGTATTGAAACAAATACCAAATTTAAAAAATTCACAATCTTTGTAACAGAAGTTATTATAAGCTTCATTTGGGGATATATTTGATGGCAAGCCTTACATCAGTGATAAGTGAAATCTTATAGTACTTCTAGAATGAGGCGAGCCACGTACACTGAAAAAATTAATAAAATCAGCCATTGTTTTCTCGCCATCTATTTCTTAATCCCTGCCTTTCCCTCTCTCCCTTTCTCTTCTCTCTTTCTCTCTCGTTCCCCTTACCTCTTTCTCTATTTGCAGATGCTAAACACGTGTTTATATCATCAGTTTTGTTGGTCAAAGTGATGGGCTAACACTCGGTTCAAAATATGATTATACTTCCGGGTAAGTATAGGATTTGGCAGAATAAAATCTTAACTGTTGGATTGATATAAAGTAAGAAGTTTTAGATACTTTACAAAAATAGACCTGAAGGATCGGAGTGGAGCGAACAATCGTTGAGGGTCAGTTGCAAGAGAATACCCTCCTACACCTTAAGATACTTGGGGAAGGTATCTGTTTTATCTTTTAAACAGTCTTTTTTATCAAGACATATACAACTTGTAACCTCACACGTTGCAAAATATCTTGAAAAGAGCAACGGCTGGTAACGGAGTTTTGTACCTGAAATTTCACGGTGAAACTATTGCTAGGCCATGAAATCAAAGGGAAAAGATGCTCGGATAAGGACTTTGCAGACATATTTCAGCGAAGTAACTGATTTCTATACAGTATATTGGACATAATATCTTTCAATACCGTGAGGTCTCTCAAGTCTAAAAGTTGCACATTTTCTTAAAATTGATAAAATGAAGTCAATTTCATTCCCTAAATATAGTGACCAGTAGATGGTACATCATGCTACATTGACTCCAGCAAATAATAGCGCTGTTGATATTCAGTAAATCTGCCCGGTATATGCAGAGGACAAAGCACTGCAGATTCCCTTTTTATCTCATAATTTGGAAGTGCAGAGCTATTATTATTCCCCATGCAGCTGAAAAGATTTCAGATGTTTCACGGAAAAATTGTGCTTCGTAGACATTAATGATAAAATGCGATGAGAATTTCATTTATATATTATACAATTGAAATAATTTAAAGAAAAAATAATAAACACTACAATGATCACACTTTGAGTGTCTCGCTTTACTGACTGTCCCCAAAAATATACAATCAAAGATTAATTTTTTGCCCCCCACAAACTTAAGTTCATCTCAAGTGTACTGATTCTTTTTAGGAACGTTCCAGCTTTAATAAAATTTGTCCAGTTTTCGGCTATCCTGATATCAACGCAGTTTCCCATTGAAAATCAACTTCAAGACATTTTTATTGAAAATTAAAATAAAGAATACGTTTAATGTACTGCTTCTTGTGATATAACATAAAATATAACTTTATAATGTCAAAATTGCCAAAAGAATACATTTACCATTATGAAGTTAAATTCCAAACAGTCTTGTTGTCTCAGCCTTACTCCAGGTTTCAGCAGAACCATAAAAACACCGTCGTTGAAAATAAACTGAGGCATTTTATACCACCATCCTTTCCATTATTGTTCTTTGTTCAATACTGGTATCTCCATTATGTTCCTCCCTGACATCTTGGAGGTAGTGGGGAATAGGGGAAGGGTAAATTGGCCTTCCACATTAGAGCATTGTCCGCACATTTCCTCCCCCCGAGACCTGTGGCTGTTCCATTAGTTTTAGCAGTCAAATTCCCAAAATTTACATGAATTTCATGATTATTTTCCCCCTGAGAGTGAGTCCCCCATTCCCCCACAGCATAATTTCTGGTGCTTTCACTATTTGAAAAATAATGTATATCAATGCATAATAATACATTCACTCTGATCTGTACAACATTCTTTTGTTTAAAAACGGTTTAATCCCACAGTGATGCTACATGCCTTATACCTTTAGTTTCTTGAGCCTTCAAGTGAAACTGGCCCAAGGGGTATTTTATCCTTTGTGTTCAATTGATAATATCTCCGGTCAGGGTCCATCAAATTGGATGGAATAAAAACGAGAATTTAGCTTAGGAACTGGTCTATAGTCGATTCGCGCTGATATAGGGACAACCTGTACTTTTACGGGTGAGAGTATTTGTGAGGGGCGCACAGCAATTAAACTTTGTAGCACTACTAGTCCGTGCGTTCTTAATAATACTGTGTGCTCTACGGTCAATACAATGTGCAGTGGTCAAAACACAGAGGGTCATTGGTAAAAGTAATGTATGTTAATAAATTCTGTGAAAATACTACCTGTATGAGGCAGGTGCGCTATTGAATCCTGAATATGGTAACAATGGTTTCACGCTGTCCACACAGGTGATATGGGGCCTCATCATTACGTCATTACGTACCTAAACTAATGCGATTAATACAATACTCAATACCCGTTCAAAGATGTCCAACGTAGTTTTTAATAGTTAAAGCATGTTGGATTGAAAATTTGAAAATGAAAACCTTGGCGTACACACATAAAAACGCCAAACCCCACAATTGTGTAATTTATGGCCTAAAAAATGGAAATTACTTGTCAGTGTTCATTTAGGAACAATGTAGACGGACCAAACGGTATGAACATGCCGTGTATAGTGCCAGTAGGGATTACTATTTCCACATCCTTATTCTGTTAATTATAAATTCATGTTTAATTCATTACTTCTAATGTCATATTCTTAAACACCTGCAATCAAAATTCTTAACATGTTTAAACATTTAAAAGATAGCGTTTTTGCAATGACCGCAAGGTTTTTACGTGAGTGAGGTGAAATGAATTATAAATCAATTGTATTAAAACTACAAAATTCAATTCAGAAAAGTACAGTAAAAAAATTTTAAGTTTGTACTTGGCCCTTCCTTCAAGTCACTTTCTATTGTTAGGCAGCCAAGCGACTCCTTCGATAGATTAAATGCTTCTTCCCTATTTCACCTAATGGATATGACCCAAAACTTTTTCCCCAGCTCCTATATCAGCGCGAATCGAGTATAAAAAATAAAATCAAAATATTTCACAGAAGTGCACAGTTTATTTTTTTTAGTTTGATTGTACCGAGTTGGGGGGGGGGGGGGGGTTGGGGGGTGTCCCAAAAAAACGCAAACACTTGTGGCAGGCACCATAAAGTTTTTGACAGAAGCACGTGACTCTTGCTTCTTTTGTTGGTTAAGGTAAATTGGACTGTTAGCTAAGCTAATATTTTTCCTTCACATTTTAATCTTACCCTCAGTGAGTACTTCTTGGTATTTCCCTATATCACACCGAGCTTATCCCACCGATAAAGTTTTGAGCCGTGCCGCCCCCACGGCGGCCAGCGGCCATGTTACAAAAATACCTTAAAACCCCAGTAAATTTCCGGTGCACTCGCGGAAAGCACTTTCTTCTGCGATTTTCGTATTATAACCGAGCGAAATTGACGTTGTTTAGTGAAATGTAATAACGAATTTTGAGTTGAAGAAGAATCATCCACGACCTACACTCTGAGGAGACGGCTTATCGTGGTTTTAAATGTTGAAACCGAAATTTCGCCAGTATATTCTCGGTAAGTGAGTCGTTCGGGATTGCGAATTCTGCACCGCCTTGGAAGTTGGTAAGTTGGTTTACAATTGTGTTCGTGTAGCCTAGCCTGACCCAGCGGATCGCTTCGGGCCAGTCCCTCAGGTATATAGGCTTTTATTTAATCATGTAATTGTTGATCCTTGAGTGCTTCGGGCACCGGGACAAATATTGTTTTGGCATTTCTGACGACTGACTATCTTTTAGTAGCAAAGTGCAGTCAGAAATTTAGTGATACGACATGTCTAAAGCAATTTTTTTTTTGTAGTTACAAATGAACTTCACTATTGTGTGATGACTATAGTTTAGCTAAGGTTGTATCTTCCACACTATAAGTTCTAACTGAATAGCCCTATGGTTGCTACTTATGGATAAACAAGACGAAGATCCCATCCCATCAAAAAACCCTGATCCTACCCCTACCTACCCCTACCTATTTGGGGGAAGATTAACCATCACGTACCCTAAAACAAAAAGGACTCCAAAACCTGATAACAACAGGATAAAGGAAAATCAGAGACCCAAAATAGTACTAAAGTAAAGCAGACACAAGTAGCGGCTTTTACCACTCATCACAACTACCAATCCGGGCTTCCTCCCCTGATTTGATCAACAGATCGAACCATGGCACCGGGCCGGATATCCTGATAGGCCCCCATGTTTAACGAGAGGGCCCTAGTTGAAGAAAACAAAAAAAAATTATGGGCCACACTGATGTCATCTTTCAGAGAGGAATTTGTTCAGTTGTCTCATCCAGCCCACTCATTTTCCACAAAAGGGGTTAATGATGAAGAACATATGGGTAAAACAATCACGTAAATTTGATACAGTGAACAATATGACTCAGAAATCAAGGCCCATCAGGTAACCCACATTTCTCGGGTCCAGGTTTTCATTGAATTACACCCAAACCATGAGACAGAGGGTTTCGACGAGGATTGATGATAACCCCTCACATGACAAAGAGGCCGCAGTAAAATTGGGGAGAAGGGATTCCATTAGTGATGTGGCCCTGTACCACAGTAGATAGGTCGGGAGATGTTGAATGGGTATCAATTTTGAAGCAACTCCCTCCCCCTCATACTATGTGGAAAACTTTCACTAGAAGCTGAAGCTAGTGGAAGCCAAACTTCTTATTTTTCAAGCTCCTTTCAAATGGGGAAAAAGCGTCCAATACCTTAATATTCCCACGGAAGGGGAATTTAAGGATAAGTGTGGACACTGTTGAAAAATTTATGAAGAAATGTATGTCTCCGCTCAGAGCTCTGAACCTCATAAGTTCCTTATACTGAGTCGGATTTGACAAGTATTGGTGTCTTCCAACCTTATTGACCCGGAATATAAGAAGGCCAAGGTTGAAATTTGACGCCCATAAATGGTGCAAAGGGGGAGGTACCGAAGCATAATCACAACCCCTACAAAAGATCCACAGCTACGTAAAGCTGAAATGCATTACTTACCAGATGTGATTATCAGCACGCCCTAGCAAAGGAGGGGCATCATCACACGGGATTCTGATGCTTAAATAATGCTTTAAAATACTAATCTCAAAGGCCCTAATGAGATGCCTCCAAGCTACAGCTGATAGTACCATCAGAGTAACCGCCAGGTCAGTCATGGCACGGAGATAGATTTTCCTTTCCCAAAATTCACTTCAAAGACTCAATGCCTCTACGAGCTCATGACTCTAAACCATTGGATGGGAATACTTGTTCCAGGGGAAGTTTTCTGAAACAATGCACAAGTACGCAACTTTCTTCCTCCCGCGATGCCGTGAACGTCGACTATGCATCAAACGCAGGCCAGAACCCCTTACAGCTCTCAACTCAGGTCCCGCTGCAAAGAAACAAGCAGGGTTCAGGATGGAGTAAAAACCTTCAGAATTCACTTTCAGTTTTCAAGGACAAAAATACATATAGACCAACAAGGGGCCGTGGCTCTACTCCACGTTTTCAGTTTCAAAGGAACAGACAGGGAATTCCCTCATGGCCAGGCCATCCAAAATCTGACTATGTTTCTCAGATTCCAAATCCAAACATCCCAGTAGGGGGAGACTTCAAGAGTTTCTCACATTGGAAATTAATCACCACAGACCATTGGGTTATACAAACAATAACCAGGATACTTAGATAAGTTCATAAATCGTCCCCCAGATTTTCGGGGGATAATAGGACAAGACCTATCCATCCTTCAGATTCATCGCAGAATCTGGCGCTCATAGGTGAGGTCGACGATTTTATTACAAAATCTTGATCTTCTTATAGAAGAAGTTCCAAGTTCAGAAAGCCAAAGCGGCTTCTACAGCAGATTTTTCCTTTGTGCCCCAAAAAGCGGGGGTCTGCGACCAATTTTAAATTTAAGGCCCCATAAACAACATGTAAGCACCCCACCGCATTTCAAAATGCAGACTCTGATGTCAATTATTCAGGCAACTCGCAAACTCCAACCAGGGGATTGGGCAGCAAAAGATTGGACTGATACAGAGGATGCATACCTCCACATCCCCATTCCATCCCTCGGCCCGAAAGTTTCTAAGATTTTGCATGCCAGGGAGTATTTCCAGTTTCGCACACTCCATTCGGGCTAGCATCAGCGTCCCAGGGTCTTCACCAAGGTCATGTAGTGGTCTGGGGCCCCACCTTCACAAACAGCAAGTTCAAATTTTCATGTTTCTTCTCGACTGGCTGGGGAAATCAGAAAGCCAAGTCGTACCGAAGTGTCAGTCTCTATTATCCTTCAGGAGATAATGAATCTAGGCCTAATCCCCATTGGAGAAGTCCTGGCCTTAAGTAATTCCCATCACAACAGAAGATTACCTGGGACAAGACTTCACTTACGGAAGGGGAAGGTAGTGCCTGTCATCAGGAAAGAATATCAAAACCTATTGTCAATCCATTCTAAAGCCCTAAAGTCAAAAAGCAAAATACCAGCAAATGGCTTCTTGCGAACATCTCGGTATGATGGCATCCTGCATAGACTGGTACCAATGGGACGTCTCCACAAGAGACCCCATCCAAATTTTACCTGTTTGGGCGAAATGGGCTACCAAATCTTCAATTCAATAGAAACGTTAATGTTCCCAGTAACCCGCAATCCTGTTCCAGCACTTGTATTGTGGATGACAGGAAGGACATTTTTTCAAGGGAACAAGTCTGACAACCAAATGCCCAAATGACAAACTCTTCACAGATGCTCCTCAAGGGGTTTGGGAGCTCACATGGGGACTTTTGCGGTAATGGTCATTGGGAGGCAAAGACAAGCATTCAAACAACCACATAAACTGGCTAGAGCTCCAAGCAGTATTTCTGAGCTTACAGCATTTCAGGGAGCAAGTCCGGCATCAGGTATTGATGCTCCGAAAGAAAATCAACTTTTTGTCTCCTACTAGAAACATACAGGGAGGGACCAAATCACCACCAGACTTATGTCTGTTAACCTGGGACATGCTAATTGGTGTCAAGATCAGAAAATAACACTATTGGCAGCCCAGTATTCCGGTAACAGAACATAATAGCCGACAGACTATCAAGGGGTCTAGCAGTAAAAAACACAAGAGTGGGCGGTTAACTCAGGTAATAAGCAATCAAATATTCAGATCTGGGAAACACCACCCTAGACCTGTTCGCAAGACTCAATGAACAAGAAGCTAACCATTATACTGTCTTTCTCCGTACCACCCCCGACGCAAATGCGGAAGTAATCGATGTGCATTCTCAGTAAGTTGGGAGGGTCTAGTAGCATATGCCTTCCTCCAACCATAATGATTCCAAAACTACTGAAAAAAGTTCAGAACGAGAATTGTGTAGTGATCCTCATCAAGCCCCACATTGGCCAAGGCAGAGTTGGTTTCCTCTCCTGCTAAAATTACTGGTTGCAATACCACTAAAGGTTCCTCTAAGAGAAGATCTGTTGTCTTAGAATCAGGGAAAAGACTGGCATCCAGATCCAGCCCAGCGCACTCTAAACTGGTAGCATGGAAGTATTCAAAAAGCAGAATTAAAAAAGGGTTTTCATTCCGAACGCCTGCAAAAATTATGGGCTTCAACAAGACGGTCTAGCACCACAGGCACATATGACGCAAGACTCACAAGCGATATTATAGTTGGTGTGGAGAATGCATATCAATCCCACTACAGCTCCTGTTGACTGAAATTGCAATTTTCCTTCAGGAAATTAGTTTGTATACCCATAATTTGTCCCCTACCACCACAATTTGGGCATGGTAAGGCAGCCATCTCAGTGATTCACATTTCGGTCAAAAGAAGGGTAACCCTATTGGCCAAGAATAGATATCTCAGAGATTAATAGTTGGCATGTCGCAGTTGAAGACCAATCAAGAAATCATTAGTGCCAAAACTGGAGTTTACCGCTAGTTCTAAATAGGCTCATGAAAAACCCTTTGAACCAATGAAATCCGCTGATATCAAGTATGTTACCCTTAAAACTGCATTCTTGTTGCAGTGGCTTCTGGTAGAAGGGTGGAGTAGATTCAGGCATTGATGTTTCAAAAACAACCATTTACGCATTGGGGGAGAGTCAGGAGATCGGCTACTAAAACCAATCCAATTTTTCATGGCCAAGAATGAATCTCTGAGAAAACCCCTGGAAAAGATATATTCTTGGCCAAATTTGACAAGTTTACAATCAATTGAAGAAGATACATTGTCTGTGGTCCTTAAATAGCTTTGAAAATTTATCTAGAAAAAATAGCACCCGAGAGACAAATTCACAACTTTTCTTGACATACAAGAAAGGAACAGTGCAAAGCGCATCCAAACGAACAATTGCCAGATGGATAGTAGATACAATTAAGCTGGCATACGAATCTGCAAACCAAGCAGATCTCAATCTTGCCAGAGCTCACGATACCAGGGCTCTATCCACATCCGAATTGATCCCACCCAGCCTTCCCCACTTGTCCTGTACTTTGTGTTAGGAAATTTACTGGGGTTAAAGGTTGTAACATGGCCGCTGGCCGCCGTGGGGGCGGACGGCTCAAAACTTTATCGGGTGGGATAAGCTCGGTGATACAGGGAAATAGCCAAGAAGTACTCAATTCGGTAAGTATAAAAGGTTAGGAAAAAGAAATTTCAATTACGGAAATTTTTATTCCTGAAAAGTTCATAAATGTAGAGTCAATAGTTTTTAAGATATGACCTCAACAATCCAGTAACCCGCAGAACCCATTTTACAAAAATGAGGAGCTGGTTAACCACAAGACTGGCAATGAAGAAACGAATGGCAAATATATACAATGTTGATTGCAATCAACATTTACTTGCTCAAATTTCTTGCAGAACAACTTCTATTGGGTAAAATGACTGCATTTATATAATTATTATTTAACTGATAATAATAAAACATTAATTCATTGGTGATAAAATATGTTTCAAGAAAATATGAAACTATGACTTACTCCTAGACAAACTCCACATTACTAAACATGATAAATGCGTTCGGCTGCAACTTGCTTGTTACTGAAAATAATGTTACATTCTCAACTTTATGAAAGTAAAACCTATGTTTTCAACACAAAACTCAATAACAATATCAGTATATTCATTCTGTCATTAAATTTTGGGTTAAGATAACTCTTTGTGTGCCGTCACAAAATGATGATGAATGATTAGCTCTAATCCAATGCAGTCTATATTTGGACAATACGAAGAGTTTGTTGATCATACATTCCTAATTTGATCATTTAAGTGTGTAAAAATGCATGTTTTTTAGCTGTTATTACAAATGTAAACATTCATATGTTAATATTTGGTGCTGCAACAAATATTAACATTCATATGTTAATATTTGTTGCAGCACCTGTCTTTTAAAAAAGGGGAAAATGGTGGTTATAATAATAAATAATAATAATCAGTTTTATATAGCGCTTTATCACTGTAAACAGTCTCCAAGCGTTGTTGCCTATTATTATTACGCCGCCATTAGGAAATCGTCACAATCATTTCGCTTCATCTAGGTGGCTGCTGGCCAAGCGCACATCCCTATCAGCACTTAGATTGTAATATCCCCCATCACATGACAGCTCCTAGCTAACAGTCCTATCTTACCTTACAACAAAGAATAAGTAGCCACGTGCTTTTGTTTTGTTCAAAACTTATGGCGCCTGCCACCAAGTGTTGCGGGTTTTTTTTGGACACGGTATAGTTTATTTTGGAACAGTCTGTATAGCCTCCCTTCTCATTCTTATTTAGTTTTGGTTGTTTTTAATTACAGAAAATATTTTATAATTCAATAATAGTTAAAATGGAAAAATATTCCCTACTTTCAAAAATGAACCAACCCGTTGTAGCTGCGTGCACTGCGCAACCTTATATACGCGCGCGTCACTTGCGCGAGGACGCACTATCTAATATCGTCTCATATTAGATGGACAACAACCAATGACATTGCGTGTTTGTTTACTAAACCCCTCCCACTGAATAAGAATGTTATATACTACTGCACTATATTCGTTTAAATATTGCGTCCTGCTGCCCGTGTAACAGTCCTTTGGTGACTTCTACGCAGAATGCCCGTCACCACATCTTCCATTCTAGTTGCTTCTCAGCTCTTCTCCCCTGGCCGCCCTTACGATTCTTGCCCAGGTGGTTGTGCAATTGTTCACTACTCATCTCATGGTTCCTGTCGTTTTGTCAAAGACCGTCCAACTGTCCTTTCGTAACTCCTTGTGTCGCTGCCCCCCATAGACCCTGTAATCCCTATCGATAGTTTCCCCCTAAATATACCCCAAAAGTCAAATGAAATATAAAACACGGATTTGACATTACTCTCCAACAACATGAAGATTTTGAGACCATTTTGAGAATCTGTGCATTGTAAAAATTATACCCAGGATGACCTTGAACTATTTTTAGACCTACTGTGTTAAAGGTGCTTGTTCCATTTTGTCTATCGTGTTCTCTACTCAAATTGATATGAGAGCCTGACCTTGTAACACACCTGACTTTAAGTACCAGTGGGAAACAGACATGCGGTTTTTATGCTAGAAGACGCGATAATGCATAGTGCAAACGCCCTACACTACTTACTGTGCTAATATCGATGGTTAACCACTAACGGTAGAGTTTTTTTATCTATAGCTTGAGAAAGAAATGGGATTTGAAAGCTGACATTCAGGCCAACAATGATAAAATATGCCTTCTTTCAACTGATATCAAAGTTGATACTACTTCCGGTTTAATCCAAAACGGCGATCGGAACAAGCACCTTTAAAAGTAATTGGTCCTAAAATATGGAAGTGTCTATTGACACGATGATCGTGGAGCAGCGCAGTAAAGAAAGATGAGGCCAAGAATATTGGAATTTTATAATATTGAAACTAAACTTTTCAATATCAGAATGCTGACCTTTGTTCGCACAAAATAAACAGAAACCATAAACAAAGAATTGGCTGGGAGAATGTGCTATTGCCTAAAGACTACTGAAAACAGTAACAATCCGTTGATAAAATGAAAAGTGTACAAATTTCAACTCGAATCGGCCATACCTCGGTCAATATGTCTCCTTTGGAACGATTTTTTCAGTCACGGAAACCTAATGAATGCACTTTTCTGTTGTGTATTATTTGTATGGTTTAACTCTTTTCTTTTTGTGAAATAGAGGGCGCTTTGAGGGTCCTGCCTTTTTTTGAGACACCCCGGTATAAGTTTATATCTAAGTTTTTTTATTGACTTATTCTGTATATTTTAAAAGACCGTACCTATTCTCACTTTACCCTCTCTTGTTTTTCTTGTCCTTAATTGCTTTCCGCTGTCCACCCAACATCTTACTTTTTATTTTGCGCATGCAGGAAGCCGGTAAAAGATGACGTCAAAGAAGAGTTTTAACTTTTCGGGGTGGGTTGTAGCTTGGGTTTTATTGCCCATTGGGGGGTTTTCTCTACAATTGTGCCTGGTAGTGTAACAAATGTATGGAAATGACTAAAAAACTAGTGCAGTTTTCAAACTACACTGTACTGCAGAATAAGTATTGTCCATACGCTAATTCAGAATCGGTGATTCAGGATTGAATGGAGGTGGGGGGGGGGGGGGGGGGGGGGCGGGTGATCTGCTAAGTGTGAATGGCCTGGTCGTTTGAAGAATAACAAAACTCTATCACCTAATCTCACTTTCTTTCTTCTTAACCTGTTCTTTGTCCCGTCTGAAACATCCAGTAACATTAGTTTCCTCATTATTTCCTGCTTGTAGGATAGAACCCCCGCCTTGGCCCGGGAAGAACTTTATTGAACATAGTGCTTTTCCCTCGTGTGATTACCTTTGACCTAGTGTGTGGGAACCTTTTACCACCCTCAATTTGTCTGTTCTCCGGTCAGCGGTCCTTTTGACTAATTTGGTGGTCATGGGCATTACTCCATATTTACCTTTAACCTCTAATGACCTTGATGACCGGTTTTGGGTCCCAACTCCGAACCCTGCAAACAGAGGTCAGACTGTCCTCGTTTACCTTTCATGCCAATATCAGCCCCCATCAAGCATAAGAATCGCATGGCCGGACAGACTCGTCGCAGACTCATTTTTATTAGTATAGGAGCGCCACAAAAATATCCGAATTCGGTCGGATACCTAAATACCTCTAATATTTAATGTGATAACTGTAAAAATATTCAATGAACACAAGAAACATAAATATATATTTTGTTTTATTATATAAAATTCAGATCATTTGTGCACAAGATTCATTTGTTTGTGTTTAAAGGGTGTTTCTGACCTTGATGTTATCAAAGTCAATGGGGGTCAATGTCCCATGGTGGTCCGTTTGGCGGTCATCTTGGATCTAAAGATATCAGACATATATAAAGTGGTTCGATTTAGTTAAAAGGTATCTCAAATCATTCGTCGAATCATAAGGAATCAGAAAATATATAGTTTGGCATATCCGTGATGTTCAGTTACAGAAATATCGGTCAAAATGCGATAAAGGTCATTGAAATTGTGTTTGTTCATTTTAGAGGGGGCCAAATTTTCAAAATACTTAATGTTGATAAAATTGGTGTCAATTTGTTCGAATGAGCATGAGCAATCTTGTGAGGTAGCCCCGGTATTGATTCCTCTTTCCCCTACCCACGGTGATACAGATCAACATGCCTTTCTCACCCATTAAAAGATTCTTTTAATTGCACGCCTTAGGTAAATACGTTTTGTACCAGCTTTGTCTTATTGTAACGTTTCTTTCGATCAATTAGGCCAAAATACATTCGCATAAGAAGGGAATATACTAATAGGACTTATGTAGAGGCTACAACTGTTTGGGAGAGGAGAGCTATAAGCAATATACTACTCCTATGATAAGTTGTCCAGAAGTGTATTTGCATGCGTATCATCATAGTACTACATGTATATAATCTGCTCGCATTTCTCCCAGAGGGTGTATTGAGTCAATCCCACAACGCACCAGTTTGGGGAAATTTCACCTCAATAGGGTCATGTGATCACATAAAAATCCTATTCTTAACACATAAAAACCGTGACTTTAACACTCATTTTAGCCCACAAAGCATTAGCACTTAGGGAATGTTTTGCATGATCATGAAATGTCTTGTCGTTCATAAACTTTTTGAACACTTTTTATGCCTAAGTACTGACATGTGTTTAGTACAGTACGGTATAGGCACATTGCTATGCATCATGGAATTGATTCAAAACACCCTCTGCATTTCCCCTTACCATTAGATCTGCTGTTCCGAAAGTGAGCGCAGCCCCCGGAGAAGCCGTCAAAATGTTCATCGAGATGCAGGATTAACACTATCTAGGGATCGTCCTAAAAAGGCCGTTAAGATGAAACTACCGAAAAAGTCTTTTAAGACAGGTAACCCAAACTGAATTTGTAATTTTGCATCCCATAAATGTCACATACGACGTTTTTGTGTAGAATGTGGAAATAAAGTTGTTAATGCAAGAACGTTAAATGTGTTAAAATCAACTTTATTGTTCTCACAAGCAAGAAAAAACAAACAAAACAAAACATGGCATGC
The DNA here is from genome assembly GCA_023653785.1 of Ophioderma brevispina. Taxonomy (NCBI): domain Eukaryota; kingdom Metazoa; phylum Echinodermata; class Ophiuroidea; order Amphilepidida; family Ophiodermatidae; genus Ophioderma; species Ophioderma brevispina. Next base: position 23,132 of record JAMKCH010019448.1, read on the forward strand.
AGCTTATTCTCTTTATTCACGTTTTAAATTCAATTTTAAGATAAAATATGATGATTGTATTTTGGTATATTTTAATATCTGCTATCCTGCAGTGCATAATAAGTTTTAGAAAGTTTTTAGATTGTTGTAAAGTACTTGTAAAGGTAAAATTGGGTTGTTGTCGATGCTTACTTCTCAGAATGTAAGGGCTCTTGGTTGAATTTCTTTAATCAAAAGACTGTTTTTGCTTTTTTAGATAATAAGTGCGATGTTTGTAGTATATGTTTGGATGATTTCAAAGATGGAGATAAACGAAGAACACTAACATGCAATCACGGTGAGTAACAAACAGAAGTCCATGCTGAGTAACAATCAGAAAACAATACAATTTCAAACATTAGATACACATTCCTTCAAGAAGCTTCCTTCGACTTCGACACCATCGCATTTTATCTTAAAGTCTGACTCAGAGATTTCAAATATTATTTTTTTGTGTAATAATGAAAAATAGTCAACTAGAACTAAAGCTAGTATCCTATAATGCACAATTCCGAAATTTGAGATGAATCGGATTTTTCGTTCTGATGCAGTAAACATTTATATGTAGTATTACGTCCCATAGGATACTGTGTATAACAAAAATTCCGGATCCGGAATTATATAACAAAGTTGTGATTTTCTATATGAAGGAATTCGATTTAAAGGTCCATGGCCCGATCGCTAATAGCCTCGTCCCCAGAAGCCCCAGATTTTACCGGAAGTGGTAGACATTTTGGTATGAGAAGAAAGCTACTATTTTTCTCATTTAGCCTGTGAAATCTTAGAGCCAAAGGATGTTTGGTTCGGAAGTTATGAGCGAAAATGTGCCCCGTTTTGGTCGACCAATATTAATTTTACACAGTACTCTATGGGGCTTACAAAATCACGTTTTTAGCTCTTGCATCAAAACGGATTGAAATATCGGCGCGAAACTTTGCAGATGGGGTTTTGAAGTGAAGGCCAATCTATCAAGGTGAAAACTTCATATTCTTAAATCGGGCCATCCCCCTTAAGCTTAGCAATTTCACACAGTGATTAGTATATGGACAAGCATTATGTACATGCAAAAAACTCGATTTTTTGGAAATTGAGGGCGCCCTCCTCAGGAAATCTCTGAGTTGGCCTTTAAAGAGGGACTACTCGACGGGGGAGAAAAATAATCAAGGTTCATAGTAGATATGGGTGTATTGTAGGCCTACACTGTTAAAAATTTCCGTAATTAAGAAAACAGATTTTCCGTAAATTTACGGGAAAATCTGTTTTAGAAAACAATAAAAATAAAAAACAAAAAACATAAAAAATAGCTAAAAATGTTAATTTACGGAAATATTTCAAAAATTTCTGGCAGCAATATTTCCGGACTTTTTTTTTTTTGGTTCCGTAATTACGGAAAAATTCTGTTAAAATACATATTTTTTTCCATAATATGAGACAAATTTCTGTAAAATTACTGTCAAAGTTCCGTTAATTGACAGAAATTTCTGTAAATTTACCCTAAAAATGACTGGAACTACTGCTGCCAGAAATTTCCGTAAATTTACGGACATTTTTTTAACAGTGAAACCAGAAAATCTGAGCATTAGAGGATATCGGGTTATGAAGAAATAAACATTTTTGTTCGGTAATCGTGTATAAACACACTGTCATATCGATCTATTTCGTCCCCATTTTTTTTTTAAAGTTGCGAGTCGTCCGCTTTGAGAGCCAACAAAATACGATGCACCGCCGCGCCGCGCCGTCACTGCCACTTCGATCTATTTCGTCCCAGATATGTTTATTTCTTCACAACCCGATATCCTCTGATACACCCAATACACCAATATCTACTATGAACCTTCTTACTGTGAGTCCCGCTTTAATAAAAGTCTCAAGATATACCTTCTTTAGCACACTCACATGTTGAGGATAGAAAATTCATTTAACGTTTAATGTTTTGCAATGTCTGACTTTGGTGGATACAGGATATAGAAAGGTATGCATTAGAGCATTACATAAATACGGATTGCTGCGGGGATGTTTTTTACAGTTCCCTTTTTGGCATTATATTACTATAGGCTTTCTTTGAATCACTGTAGGATTGCAAAATTTAAAGTATTAAAAATATTTCTTCATATCATGATGAAAATTTAAAAAAAAAATAACAAACAACATAATTTTGTTGTTCCAGCATTCCACAGAAAGTGTATTGATCAATGGCTGACTAAATATAGCGGTAGGTGTCCTCTTTGCAAGCTCAACGTAATCCTTAATAGTGAAGATGAAGATGATGGTTCAAACCAAAAAACTCCCCTTCTGACAGTTACCAACAGTTACCACTAGTAACAAGCAAGAGGAAGGTCGTTCACAGCCCAGGGAGTCAAGCCAATGATATACTTCCAGTCGCAGCGAGCGATTTTTGCTCATGATCATGCGTAACACTTGATCTTGGGTCAAAATTCGGTATTGCGCAGGCCAATCGCTCGCTGCGACTGGAAGTATATCATGGGCCTATCTCACAGGGATGATTCAAAATTACCCTTTGACGGCAATGACGTCAGCGGAAAACAGTCAGGTGCAAGTTCTGATAGCGATTAGTAGAACATGAAATGTATTTTAGTGAAAATTTCATATAAAATCTTGCAATCAAGGTTTTTCGAAATCAAAATTTTATGAGGATTTCAAAAATCATGGGTGTCTTTTTTTAAAATGTGTTCTTGGGTATTTTTTTGGCCGATTTTTTTTTCTATTATTATTTTTTGGTGATTTTCATATTTTAAAGGCTAAAACCTCACGTTTTCTGCACTATGATTCTTTCATGTTCTTTTATGAACCTTTAATTATTATGTTCTCATAGTATAGTAAACTTTTAACATATAAAAGCTCAATATGCACGTGTTTCGGGCAAATTCTAAAAATAATTTTGTTTTTGGGGGGCGGAAAGCTATTCTTTCTGATTATCAGCACTTTATGTACTAAACAAGCTGCAGTTACACATACAGAAGTTACCATTCATAGTACAAGAAAGTGTAATATTTGCATATTTTGGTTGCAAGTTTTAAGAAGACCCTTTGTTGATTTTGTACATGTAACATTGGATTTAGGGCATTTGCACACATTAGTTAATCACCTTAGGTTTTAACTTAGGTTTAACATAACGAGACTATGGTTGATTATAGTGTAACATGTTGAGTATAAGGTATATAGATATTTCGTAAGTCTTAGTTTAGTTAATGCATGTTATTGTTGTTTTGGGAGTGTTTTGTTTTAAATTGTGTTATTATTATTATTATTATTATTATTATTTAGATTTGGTTGGGAATCTGTCGGTTAGTTGTTCTGACGTTCCGGCAGGTTAGAATTATGTTTCATCTTGTAGCCCCGGAGCTAGCAGACATTTGTAACACATCTCAAGTACAAAGGTTTGAGTGATTAAATATGTAGACAGACTGACAGGGACCCCTGAAACAGTTCTTAAGTGCCACAAATGGTACCTAGGCTTAAGCAGAGGGGGCTAAGACAAAATTTGTACAGCGGTCAAATTTTTAAATTGATCCAATCGTGCTGAAAAGTATACCATGTGTACCATATTTTAATCCTATGAACTCCATCAATAATTTGCACCATTTTTATCTAAATCGGAACAACTTTAAAATTTGACCCTGTACAACTGAAATTTACCCTTTTTATTGATTATCTGCTGTTTTTAGCCTATAACTCTTAAACTTTACGTTGTAGATAGTACAAACTATACCTTTCCTGAATCCTTGCGGTTATCAGTGGCGGATTTAAGAGTCAGCAGTGTCAGCAGCTGCTGACAGGGCCCCCCTGAAATATTGCTCTCAAGGCCACCTCAGACACATCCTAGTCGCACTAAACGGGATATTGAGTCTACTCACGACACTGACTAAATGGCCCACCTTAAGCTGCTGACAGGGCCCTTTTCCTTAAATCCGCCACTGGCGGTTATACAAATAACGTGATATGATGAGGATTTTCTTTCTTCGTCAAAGGTAAATTTTCTGAATTTTTGGTAATTCATATGGATACTACCGGCAATCACCACATTGTATGGGATTGCCATTGAAATGTACTTTGACTGTATTCCGCATTGTAGTAGAAAAATAACGAAACGCCTAAACTATCAAATTATCAAAGCGCCGAAGTTGTCATAAATCCAATAGACTTTGGATGGACTTTCGAAACGTCCAATGCACAATGGAAGATGAAATGGATGCCCGAATGGACCACTGACTCTTCCACTTGCTGGGGAAGCGTATTGAGCAATCATCGGTTGTGTATGTAATGGAAAGATCACGGTCGAGGATGGAGTCCCGTGGATCACGTGGAGGACCCTCACCTCACAGGACAAACTTCAATAAGCGATCTCTCAAGCAGCCCACCAACAAGTCCAGCAGCCCACCTGCAAAGCTAAGGGCCCAGAGTTCAGCCAGCACAACTGTTTGACCCCATGGAAATAGTCTCTTTTGTTTTAGAGCAATTGTAGAGCAATTTAAGAGCAAGTGGCGACACAATTTTGACAACTATGATAAGTAGGGACATGCAAGAGCTATTACCTCTCCAAAAATCAGAAAAAAATATCCATTACGGGAATCTTGTCACATAGGCCTACAAAAGTTATGATTTGTATGGTATAGCGCCCTCAATATGCCCATTCTCCATAGAGAGACGTGTGAAATTAGATTTTTAAGAAAAATCATATTTGCCCGCAATGAAATTTCGTGAAATTTAACAGGAGGCGTTCAGTGGAATAAGTATCCAAATTAGTGTCAAAAAGTGTGTCGCCGTTGATATTTTTGTTTATTCTGGTGTCCTGTGCCAGGATATTTTGGTTTATTCTGGTATCCTGTCAGGAGGACCCGGGGTGCCATTACTTTATGAAATGTGATCACCAAAATCCAGGCACAAAAACGGGGCTGCTTCCCGTCATGATTGGTCGCCTCACTCCTGCCATTACGTTAAAATATTTTCGATTATTTTCTTTGAATTACATTCGTAATGGATGTAGTAAGGTTTATTTGGTACGTTTGAAAAAAACAGCAATCTGTTCTTTATTCGAGACCAAAACTGCCGCCAAACGTCTAACATCAAAAAGCATTTCCAAAACACATTTCGGCCTACATGTCTGGTTAAAAAATGACTGTGTGCTATTCTGCCTGATATTTTCTTCAATTGCAAGATTCTTGTTCTTAAAACAAATAAAAGTGGTAAATTAAAGAACCGATTAGGTCCAGATCTTTAAATTAACAATATATTTTAAAGTGTATTTCTTTGTGCCGGTCTTTGCATGTGTGAAATATGACTATAAATGCTCATCGAGACCGTCCACAACAGAGGACGGCAAGAAGGTTCGACTTATTACCAAGTAAACAAATTACAATAAAAAGAAGGACGATAAACCTTTACTTTGAAATAGTTGGGAATTTTCAGAAACATGTATTTCCTCCTCCTCGACAATTTACGGCCGTCTTGGATTTATTTAGGTTCATTTCAAAAGAAAAGTCAACAGGGGTTACAGTCCCAAATGCCCTACGCATACCCTTGCCGGTAATGGGCCATAGGAGTTCCACTCTAGTCATGACTCCGCCAACACCATGGGTACCACTCAGTGGGCTCACGAACAACTTTGCTTGTGGGCCTTTGTCATCGCTATCATCGGTTCCTTGACTGCTTTGGCCAAATCTTATTAATTTCAAAACATTCCATCTTCAAGTTTTAAACGTCACATAGAAAGTTTCATTTTTTAATGGACAGATGTTTTATACACCTAATATATTGTTTTACATATTAGGACAGAGGATGGTATGTGAAATGACTGCCAAGTTTCACAAAATATCCTTCTGCTATGGCTATGTGGCCAGAACATTGCGTTGTACAGTGTCGATTACGTAATTTTGTTTCATATGTGGACAATGTGGACAGGTTGGTACTGGCGTTGTCCAGGGCCACTGGCATCTAAAACACTAGGACGTATCTTTACGGCCACAGCCGTTTTCCAAGATATCTCCAAGCCTCATTTCCCTCCATGCTCCATAGTCTCCGCTGGAAATCCGAGCGCAATAGTGCTGGAGGAATAACGCTGCGGTCCTCTAGGTATCAGCCAATACCCATATGTCCCCGTTAGTTCACCAGGCTGTCTCGTCTCGTGTGCCAAAATCTCGAGTTCGCTGGCACTAGACCATCTCCAGCCACCGCTCAGAGTAAACACTGCTGGTGACCTCGCAAGCTGTCAAACAGTGCTGGGACGACACTGGTAGGCCTCTTCCATTCAGAGCATATTTAAACCGTGCGGGACACGAGACACAGGTTCTAAGCCTGGGCTCGATCCGTCTCTGGTACCCCGTGGAGGTGGGGTTTGGGCTGCCCGCGACACCCATTCCTGGACCGGTTCTAAGGGACTTACAGAACAATTAGGACGCGCCCCTATAAGAAGTATGGACGGCATTAAAGACTGTAAGCCTCTTAAAGCCTTTCAGAATGCACCTCCCGGGCACTTCAACTATCTTTTGCTGCGCTTATGGATTCCATCAATCTTGATTGTTGAAAAATATGGGATGATATGCCCGGGGGTGGTTCTGGGATAATGGTGGGTACCGAACAGTGATCGTTCCAAAAAAAGAGGGAATAGCTGCAAATGCGGGACTACCGCTAGGGGTATCTAATTCACAAATGTAATCAGTTCTAGGCCCGCTGGGGTATAAAATTAGGTTAAGATTGTGACTGGCGCATTGAAAAAAATGGGAGAAAATTAACTTCAACATGTCAGTACAATAAACCGAGTGTGTAAATTTCTTACAGTCGTAAAAAGGGTTATTTTTCTCATCTATTGGTTCTTTAAAGGTATATTTTTTATTCACGTATTGAAAGCGGGTCCCGCTAGGGGGTGTATATTTTACCGCCCCAAAATGGTTCAGTTCGGGGTAGATTTTAATCGACAACGGGTCTATTTTAACTGAATTCTGTTCCTTAGGGGATATTTTTCACGAAAATTGGTCCCGTATAGGGGTCCCTTTCAGAAACCCCGGAACGAGCATGGGTACCCAACACACCTTTGAGAACCCCCACGGGGATGAGATGACTGGATTGGATTTTTTAAAAGAACAAAAAATTTATCGATTTTGCAAGAAGTTGAGCTACATCCTCCAACCCCGCGATTTCCGTCCTTTGACTGATGACATCCGGAGGCATGGTTTTGGGGTGTATAATAATTATAATAGGGCTGTTTGATATAGAGGTATCGGGTTGCGCATGGGCACAGAGGCAGAGCTCTGTCGCCATGGCGCGTATGTTACCAGGGTATTAGGTTTGATTAGAGATACTTTTGCAGGGGAAGTTTCTGGAGTTTTGTGTACATTAATACAAAACAAATTAAAAGCACAGCTGAAATTCATCACTTAAATCTGGATGCTACTGTAAACCAAGTTGAGGGTGTCAAATTAGGAACCCAATGTTATTTGCATGCAAGGTTAATGTTCAAAATTCCATGCGTGACATGACCCTGCTACTATTATGTTTCCATGGCTATCACTAAGGAGATTATTTTGCATTGATTTTAATTTTGAACATGTTGAAAAAAAACAAACATTTAGATAATCGCTTACCCCGATGCTGGTAAGTACTTCATTGAAAAGTACCACACTATGACTTGAACTGCATTGGAAAATATATTATTTATTAATCTTCCTGGAGATGGCCAGCGCCACGATAGTGTAGAAGAAAAAAAACCCATGTGCGCTGGCGGATTCGAACGGCGACCTTCGTATTACAGCAGGACGCTCTCCGGACTGAGCTATTCCAGAAGTTAGGTAGAGAGCGATAGATATCATTAAAGGTGTTAGGTTCGAAGGTTGTCTCTACTAGCTTCAAATGCATTGAAACTAGTCTTTACTACAGTAAGTCTCACATCTGAATCGATTACGCTGTGACAACGGAAGGATACAGAAAATGCTTGCTGCTTTGCCGTATGTAGTTATAAACGGTAACGAGATAACGTAGTTTGGGTTGTCAGGTGTCAGGACCAGGGTCACGTTCAGATAGGTATCAGTTGGCTCTTCTTTCGGTTTTCCCCTTTTTTTTTATTTTTTTGGGGGCGACCGATATAGATAAATCCGACTATGTTAATCAGGTCTGTACATCTGGCCCTCTGCCCAGCGTTGCTATTATTTTTTCCAAAAGGACACGGGGTTTTTCTATGTTAAAAAAGTACAAAAATTACCTTTTCCCTACTGATTCAAAACCGACGTACGATGACGATATCGGTTGTTTTTTCCAATGTAGGGTACGTACGTCAGTTTTACCTGAAATGGTTCCCCCGAAGTAAAATAATAAACAAATCAATGCCGTGACGTCATCAATCTGTATTTTGAAAACAATTGGCTGTTATTCTCCCATAATAACATTACTTTTTAAGCTTCAAACATCTGTCATTGTTCTTTAACTAATTAATATTCAATTGTGCCCCGCCTGAATGTGAAAAAGCGGAGTCCATCAAGTCTACAAACTGAAAACATTGTCAGCCGGCTAAATACCTTACCGTGGAACTGTAATGAGCCGACGGATCCCCGTTTAGTTTAAAGGCAGGCTTACAGCATTTGCGCCGGTGCGGGGGTTATGCGTCCAAAAAGTTGCACTCAAAATTGAAGTTTATTGGGTGCAAAACGTGTAACTGCGTAGAAAAGACTTTGATAAAACATTTAACGGGAAAACTAGTGTGTGTTGTTAATGCCACTTTAATTAGCTAGTTAATTTGTAATTAGTGGACTTTCGTGGGAAAAAAATAATTAAAAAGTACATTTTCATCATGTGTTATAAATTTTTTCAGTCGAGGAAAATCAACTGAATGAAACATCAAAATGCTTATCCGGTAAAATCATGAAAATGTCGATACGACTTTGTTGCGGCGCCACATGAAGAGCTCATCTTGATCTCCAACCTTTGATGTTTGACATGTCGACGAAAACTTAGTTCCTTTTTTGTGCCAATAGTAAATACAATTGTACGGAGTTGATAACGAAGTGTTTGCTGACAAAGAAGCACGATATAGCTAGAGTCTGTCTGTCTCTGTGTTCCAGCGCTCATGAAAATCTATCAGATTTCTGCGTTCATGGTAACAAATTGAGTCTGGGTAAGTAGTGACGTCACCACACAGTGTAAGTAGGCGCTTAGTAGGCCACCTATTTAGCTCATTTCAAGATCCAATCTAGATCTCACCACAATTTCACTTGATTGTTGTTGTTGTTGAATATGGTTCTTGCTGCTACTGCTGCTGTTGAGTTATTGTTGTCGTTTTTTCGTTGTAGGGAGGGAAAAGAGAAAAAATTAAAACTGAGTGGGCCAATTTATTTCGTTGCCTCCAAAACAGGGAACATCCCGGGAAAACACTGTAATACAAAATTCCTAACGACAAGTAGTAATTCTGGCTGTCTATTATATATAAGGCACCATAAATTGGATACACGTAAGCAAGTGGGAATTTGAATGGGGTTAAATGTTTTTTAAAAGTATATAATATATTCCTCACAAAATTAATTAATCGTAGAATACAAATGAATAAATATTTGAAACCAAGATATGGATTTTTACCATCTTTTAACATTGATTTCAAGTATCAAGAAAATTACGAGTTTAAGTATAATGCTCAAGGAATACTAAGTTAAACTCTGTTTAAAATATTACACTGTCAATTATGAGACCATCTAGTGAAACCTGTACTAGATGCCTTACTGTTTTCAATATGTATTGATTTATTTTGGTTTTTAGAGGGAACTTATGTTTGCGTTTCTGATTTGAATTGTGATTGCCCCAGTAACTGAAGTTGTTGAAATTTCTTTTGCTTGCGTGATACATGGATGGTTGTTGAAGTTTGTTCAATCCGTGGTGTGTATAAGTAATTATGGATTAATTTTTTCAGTATATCTCTTGTAGCTCTGTTTTTCTGTAGAGTATGTGTTTCTATGGTATGTTTCAATCAGTGTGTTTATCTGTTGATACAGGTACGGGGGTGAGATCTGTTTTATCAGTGTATGATTTGGTATCTTTTTATAATTGTTGTAATTTGAACTTATTGAATGAATTTTCATATTGGACCATATATATTGGTTATATGTTATTTTTTATCTTAATGACACGATATGACACAATTGTGTTGAGTTGGTCGGTAAATTTTAATCTCACTCACTCACATTGATTTAATTTTGGTTTCTGCGACCCAATTTTTGGGCCAATTTAATTTATTCGGTGGGCAGCCTTTGGGCATTTTAACAAATTCAAAAATTGTTACGACCTTCTTCCACTAATATACGATCTAATTACTTCAATTTTTACAAAGTAAACGAATGCTGCCTAATTTAACATAATTGAAGTAAAAGGCTCCATTATTGCAGAATATTAGGACTGAGTAGGCCTTATTTGTGTAGAAGATACGACTTTGTGCCACTCAAAATGGAAATTTTTATTGAGTGCAACAAGTTGTAACTGGCACACACGACTTTGTTTCCACTAAAGGGAAACTTGTGTATGTTGACTGGGTGGGCAACACTGTATTTTAAAAAAGCCCCTAATAATAACACGTAATAGGGAGTGGTTAGTAATACTTTGGGGGGGGGGGGGGGTTGAAAAGTTGGAGCTCGGACATCAAAAGTTCTTTGATCCCCCTTTTAGGTTCGACATTTTTTTTTTTGATCCACCCTTAAGGTCTTAACATTTGTAAATTTGTTGATCCCCCCTTATACCTTAAGACAAAAAAAGCAGAGACAAGAGGTTGGGGCCCTGACTAAAGGGTAAATTGATGACTTTTTCCGAGTTTTTTTTTTTTTTTGGTTAAGTCGATAGCATTTGCCCGAGTGGTCCTCTTCTCACACAAAGCGCGGGAAAATTGTTGGGCGTGGTAATATTTATAGGCTAATGTTGTATCTGCAATCAATGATCATGTTAGAAAAAGGTGTTTAGAAGAAAACGATTGCTGTTGATGACCATGGCGGTGGGTGCGGGAGGGGGTGCCCCCGGCCTCCCAACATCACTTTCCTAGATTACATTTTTCTCTTGCAAACAGTGGGGTGGTTCGTAAATTTTTATTTGACATTAGGGGAGGGGGTTAATGAAAAATTTAAGACGCTATACAGGGTTTTGCTGAAAAATCCATTACTAGAACATGTGCGCGCAAGTGCGCTAAAAAAAAATAGGCCATTTAGAAGCCAAACTGTTGAAGGTATTGTAATTAGAACAAAATGTGCGCGAAGCGCACAGAAATCTACCATTTTAAACTATTATGGTAAAATATGAGGTTATTTTCGGTCAAAACACATGACGCGGGCATCACATTGGTGAGGGTATGTTGACCATCCCCCTCCGGGGATTCCTCCATCCCAGGATTTACAGCCTATGCTTGCACGAATAACACATTTGAATTTTCCCACGTGCTCGCATAATGATAATACTTGTATGGCATTAACGGTATTAAAAAGTAAATTCTAAATAGGTCAGGTTTTTTTGAATGTAGCATCGAAGAGTTCATCCCCCAATCAATAAAACCTCAATTAAAAGAAATGCTGATGGAAAAAAATATTGGCTGGTTTAGAAGCCAGCTACATGCAATCACCAAGGTGCACTAGGTAAATTAGTAGTAAAGTTGTTTCTGGACTAAGATTAGGTTGGCCGACAGTTGGACATTGCACTGATTTATACGGGAGGGGCACAAGAAAGGTGCCTCCTTCCGCGCGAAGTGCGAAACTTGTAATATGCGGTTTTCAAGACACTTTTTCAAGGAAAAGTTGATGTTCCTTAGATTGCAAATTGGATGATGACGTTGGTAAGTTATGTTTTGAATGGGAGCAAAGATTCCTTAAATTTCTCTGTCCCCCCCTAATACCGGGTGGAATTTTTTGATCCCTCTTTTTTGGAATCCTTAAAAATTTTTGATCCCCCATATGTTTCCACCCCCCCACCAGATCTGACTGTATTTATATACGGGAAAGGGATACCATGTTTGGGCATCTTTGTATTTTGTTTTAAAAGATATAACAGACGTCCTCAGACCTGAGTTTTAAACCAGGGTAGTTCCCTACAGCAAGAGGGACCTTTTCTTTCCAACATACTCTGAACATGTGCCTGAACGGGTGAGAAAATTCTCATGCATAAATGGGTGGGGCCGGAACGCTCATGCATGCCATTCATGAGGTAATTTTCTCATCCTCCGTGTTGCATTCAAGGTGCAACGAATATTTCGCATATCGGGTTCCCTTAAAAAATTCGAAGTACTGATCGTTTCCCTGATGGTAAAGCTTTCCATCAAAAATATCCCAATGTGAAAGGAGTAAGCTGAGAAACGTTTCTTGGGTCTAAAAAGTTGTTAAATCTTCCTAATTTCGTTAGGAGCAAATACAAATTCCGCCTATGTTTATATTGAAATATAAGCAAATCAAAATCAACCTTTTTTCTCACCTTTAAGACATTTTGTAGCCAAAAAATAAAAATACTATTATGAAACAAAATATTTGGTGCCGTAATATCTCCTCGTTTCACCTTTAACTTCCATTCAGTTCACATTATTTTGAAAGAAAAAAGGTCAACTCCTAGTTGGCTAACCCTGGTTTAAACCCAGGACTAAATTTTAGACCATCCCTTTCAGAATCCCTGAGTGCAATGGTTTTGGGTGTATAATACTTATACTAGGGCTTTTTTGGAAAGTAAGCGTGTTTCGGTGCGCATGGCTACAGGAGCGGCATAGCTCTGTAGCCATGGCCCGTATGTTCAAGGGTATTATGTTTGTAGAGATTACTTTTTTGCGGGGACGGTTTTTCTGGAGTTTTGTTGTACATCTCAATAACAAAACCACATTAAAAGCCACAGCTGAAATTCATCACCTGAATCAGTATTTAAACCAATTTGAGGGTGTAAAATTCGGAACCCATTTTATTGCATGCAATGTTTAAATTTTCACATTCAAGCGTGACATTACACTGCTACATTACTGTTTCATGCTATCACTAGGAGGCATTATTGTTGCATTGATTGAATTTTGAAGAACATGTTGCAAAAACAATTTAAAATAATAAGCTTACCCCGATGCTGGTAAAGTACGGTTTCATTGAAAACGTACCACACTATGACTTTGAACTGCAGTGGAAATATATATATTTAGTTAATCATTTTTTCCCTGGAGATGGCACTTGCACTTAGTGTTGAAAAAAAAACCCATGTGCGCTTGGCCGTATCGAACCGGCGACCTTCTATTACATGCCACGCTCTAACCGACTGAACTATCAAGCCGTTCGTTAGAAGAGCGATGATTCATCTATGTTGTTTAGGTTCGAAAGGTGTCTTTACTACCCTTCAAATGCTTGAAACTAGTCTTTCCTACAGTATAGTCTCACATCTTGACGCATACCCCCGCAGGCCGCGCGCAAGTGGCTGTAAGCCTGGCTATAACTACAACGGGGATCCGTCTGCTCATCATACAGTCCACGGTAAGGGTATGTATTAAGCCGGCTGACTTTGTTTTCCAGTTTGTAACTTAAAGGACCCATCTTTTTCACACCCCCCATCGCGGGACAATTGAATATTAATTTTAAAGAACAATATATAGATGTTTGAAATATTAAAAGGAATTTTTTATGGGAATACCAACAGCCAATGTTTGGAAACAAAAGATTTATGACGTCAACGTCACGGCATTTATTTGGTTTATTATTTGCTTCGGGGGACCCATGCAGGTAAAAATGACGTACGTATCCCTGCATTGGAAAAAACACCGATTATCGTCATCGTACGTTCGGTTTTTGAATCAGTAGTGACAGGTAAATTTTGTACTGTTTTAGACATAATAAACCGTGTTCGTTGGAAAAAATATAGCACTCTGGGCACTCTGGGCAGAGGGTCATATGTACAGGCCTTGATTTAACCTAGTCGGAAATGTAGTATATCGGAGTCGGTCGCCCCGAAAAGCAAACTGATACCTGATAAAGATACCTGACACGTGACCGGTACCTGACACGTGACACCAAACTAATTCATCTCGTTAACCGTTTATACTACATACGGCAGCATCACATTCTGTATCCTCGTTGTCACAGCGTACTCGATCAAGATGTATACTATACTGTAGTAAAGACTAGTTTCAATGCATGTTGAAGGCGTAGTAAAGACCACCTTTCGAACCTAACAACTATAGATGATATCTATGCTCTTCTACCAACCTGCTTGGATACGCATCGTTAGAGCGTCGTGCCCCATGTGAATACGAAGGTCCCGGTTCGAATCCGGCCAAGCGCACATGGGTTTTTTTTTTTTTTTAACAGTTGTGTGCGCTGGCATCTCCAGGAAAGATTAATAATAATATATTTTTCAATGCAGTTTCAGTCATAGGTGTGGTACTTTTTCAATGACGTACTTACCAGCATCGGGTAAGCTATTAACTTAAATTGTGTTTTAAACATGTTCAAAATTCAAATCAATTCAAAATAATGCTCCTTAGTGATACCCCATGAAACAGATAGGTAAGCAGTGTCTCTGTCACGCATGACCCTGCTAGCTAACCATGAAACAGTAATATTAGCAGTGTCATTTCACGCATGAATTTGAAACATTTAACCTTTCATGCAATAACATTGTTTCCGAATTTGACAACCCTCAACTTGGTTTACATTCAGATTTCCAGGTGAAGAATTTCAGCTGTGCTTTTTAATTTGGTTTTGTATTGAATGTGCACAAAATGCAGAGAACTTCCCCTCAAAGTACTCGATCAATCATAATACCCTTGAACATAACGCGCCATGGCTACAGAACTATGCCCTCTGTAGCCATGCCCACCGCTACAACAACTCTAATATCAAACAGCCCTATTATAATTATTATACCCCCCCCAAACAAACCATTGCAATCCTGGATCGATTACGCTGTGGCAACAGAGATACAGAATGATTGCCTTTGCGCCGTATTGTGGTAGTCATAAAACGGAACGAGATGAATAGTTGGTGTCACTTTTGCCAGGTAGCCCTGTCCCGTGCAGTCAGGTATCAGTTATCATTTTGCTCTTCGGGGTGGGGGTGCGACCGATATATCTACTCCGACTATGTTAAATCAAGGTCTGTACATATGGCCCTCTGCCCAGGGGCTATTTATTTTTTTCAAAAGACACTGTTTATTATGTCTAACAGTACAACAGTTACCTTTTCCCTACTGATTCACAAACCGACGTACGATGACGATAATCGGTTGTTTTTTTTCCAATGTAGGGATACGTCCGGTCATTTTTTACCTGAATGGGTCCCCCCGAAGCAAAATAATCACCATCAAAATGCCGTGACGGGGACGGTCATCAAATCTTGTTTTTTTTTTCCAAAATTGGCTGTATCCCATAATAAAATTCCTTCTTAAGATTCAACATCTGTATATTGTTTCTGTAATGATTAAGATTCAATTGGTTCCCCCCCCCGCCATACTGTGAAAAAGATGGTCCCATAGTCCTACAAACTGAAAACAAAGTCGGCCGGCTAAATACCCCTACCATGGACTGTATGAGCAGACGGATCCCCGTTTAGTTTAATAGGCAGGCTTACAGCCACTTGCGGCGGCTGCGGGGGTTATGCTTCCAGCCATTGATTTGATCATCTTTCCATTGATTAATTTTTGGGCTACCCAATTTTTGGCCAATTTAATTTACTGATGAGGCAGCTTTGGCAGTTGGGCAGTTGAATTAAGTGGATTTTCATTTCCCAAGGGTCGTAATTTTCCTAATACAAAAGGCCATTTGTTTCGACCGGGGTCCGATGTCCGAACGGTTTTTTTTCCTTTCGAACGTGTTTATATTCGGAAAAATTAAAGGGACATTGGTCCGAATGGTTATTTTGTTCCTGAAAAGTAACAAATTTAGGGGATGTTTTCGAAGGGTTTTCAGTCCGACCATGTTTTATTCTAAGGGCGGTGTTCCCAAAGACGGACAAACGACCTTTCGGAATAAAAAATTGTCGCCTAAAAGATCCTTCGGAATAAAACCTTTCAGACCACGACCCTTTGGACCAAATAATTTAAAAAACACGGAAACAAAATAATTATTTGTGTGTGTTCAGAATAAAATGGTCCAGAATATCTTTCATAATCTTAACCAGAGAATTCAATATTTCCCAAGTTACACATATTAAACCCTCTTCTTACCAAGTGGTGCTATGGGGGTGGGGTGGGGGGGTGGGGGGGGGGGGGGGTGGTGGGGGGGGGGGGGGAGGGTTATCACCCCTGACATACTTTTGTAATAGTAAACGTGTAAATATGGCGTTTTTTAGTGATTTTTGAGTTTCTAAAGGAAATACTTTAGGTCTCTCCTTCTTCACTGTCTTATGTTACACTTAGCGAGTGAACAAAGAATCCACACCTTTAAGTACCCTGAAGCAATGTACGAGTAATTTAAAAAAGCAACAATATACAATCTTTCCTTTTGAATCTGCACATGTTTTTTTTAAAGAAAATGTAAACACTGTCAAAATTGGGGGTCGTGACTACTTAGCGACCTAAACCGCATTGGGTTGTGCGGCAGATATCATCTCCCCACTTTACACACAAATATTGTCCAAGATGTTTTGTCCGAAGGTTTTATCCGAAAGTTTTTGTTTCCGATCGCTTTGTGGTTGGAAAGTCATTGGTCCGATAAGGCTCGGACCAAAAGCTATTGACCAAAGAATTAATTACTTTTCGGAACAAAGACCGTTCGGAACAAAACCTATCGTACTAATAACCGTTCGGAGCAATGAGCCTCGGATTTAAAAACCTTTCGGAACATTAATCCTTCTGAAAAACGGCCCGACCCCGGATCTACATTGTGTTTCCGATTGACGGATGTTTATGGCTGTACTGTCTTAAGACTCCTAAGTGGATTTTCAATGGTATAAAACACTTGCTGTGTGCCTTCCGAATTACTTTTATTTAAAATTGTATTTATTATTTTCAGTGATTTGAAGGAATGGATTGGTCACAGAGATGTCATCAGCTGGTGAACGTAGGCCGTGCGTAGTAATACTCCTATATCTAGCTTTGGTATAACGTGAAAGCAATGTTAATAGCTTGTAATTAGGACATATTAATATGTCATATGATACAACAAACGTCCGGGCCGCGTCATATAGTGACGTATTCATATTTTTTTTTTTTTTAAATTACGAATCCAAAAATTGAACAAGGCACATTTTTGTACTATTTCTATTCTAACATATTCAAAACCACATTTTTAAACGCCTGATAGTGGCTTAATTAGTAAAATATAACTATTATGACTATTTTTAAAACGTTAATTGTCCGCAATCAACATACACGACTTATTTGATTGGTCGAAAATCTATACTACTGCGGCAGGGGGGCCCATAAGCAATCATCGTATCGCATTGTGAAGTATTCTCCGCGTCACCCGTGACGTATAGCGCAAACCATAAAGGCCATAACTTATTGCTGCAAAACTCGTTGCGAGAAAGTAGCAACGTTTGTGAAAAATAAGCAACGTGTTTGCCCCGGGGACAAATTTTTTTCGGCAATGCGGCGTTGCGGGTGTAGGCATCAAGTCTGAAATGAATTTCTGTGACTTATTCACAAAATAGACCCCAAACAACGCGTTTGCTAGATACTCTTGCAACGCGTTTGCAAACCTTCACAACGCGTTGCGAGCTTCACAACGCGTTGCAAGCTTCCCCACGCGTTGCTAAGGACCACAGGCATAAGAGCCAAACGTATGCCAACGCGTTGTGAGAAAGTCCAATGCGTTGCGACAATTCGGCAACGCTTTGCGGTGTCGGTCAATCAAACTCATGAATTCTCTGACTTATTTCAAAAATATAATGAATCTCAAAACGCGTTGCGACCTTTACAACGCGTTTGCAACCTTCACACGCGTTGCGGCAATACGTTTGACCCTTATGGCTTCAAACAACGCTTTGTGACTTCTCACACGCCCCGGGGGTTACGGGAATACGTAAATGCCCCTTCTTACTTTGAACCTCTTCGCACGCATGGTGAAGGTCGCAACGCGTTGTGAAGATCGCAAAGGCTTGTCCGCGTTGTGATTTTCCACAACGCGTTGCAGATACTTTGCAACACGTGGTTTGTGGGTCTAATTTTTGAAATACGTCACAGAAATTCATCATTCGTGGCCGACGCCGCAACGCTTTGCTACTTTCTCGCAGCGCGTTGCCGAAATGTGTCGCAACGCGTTGCGGCAATACGTTATGCCTTTAATGGCTTGCGTTAGAAGTATCTTTGGGACGTATTTTGCAGTTCACACGGTAGAATTGCCGATTTGTCGTTTTCACATAGTACGTATTTTGGCAAATTTTGTTGCAATCACAATAACGACGTATTTGCGTGTCGTATTTGTTATTTACACTTTGAAATGGTATTTTTGTCGTTTTCACATAGTGAACGTATTTTATTTAACATCATTCTTTTCTCTTTTTCGCATATCTAAATAAAATGGAAGCTGACTCTAGTGAAATTATTTGAAATTGAACTTATTTCGGCGATTTTCCAATAGGTTTTAATGAAATATATGTTTAAGTAACCAGTATATGGGGCCAAATTAAAATCGCAAAATCGTCAAAGCCGTTGTTTTGAATAATGTATTTTTCAAATACGTCCGTATGTGACGCGAACGACGATATAAGGACTGCTTCCAATTTTGTGGTAAAAAAGATAACAAACTTCCCTTTACAGCGTTTATGGTTGCCACCGTGTATTTCAAAGCGGATTTTGAAAAGCTTATAGAACAAACCGAGGGTTGATTAACGGAAGGCTAACTCCCGAAATAGTATCACCTTAGATATCCTAAATATAAGGTCTTAATCAATCCCACTCTCATTGTATATAGTGCAAAATTCACTCACCACATCTCAATGGAGCACAATACAGTTAACAACAGAAAGTTCCAACTCTGAGTACAAAGTTACCATTTCTGTTCCTGAAGTGTGTATAGCATTTGCATAACAGCTCATAACGTAAGGAAAGCACGGTGCACAACGTAATCTGCTGTATTAATTATACACCTTACTCTTTAAATTGAGTCAGTGCGGTGAGTCATGTGAGTCACTTCGGCCACATTATTCGTGAGTCATGCAAATTTGCCTCGGTTTCTGTTGAACTACTGGTCATTGATTACATAAATGGACTCATTGAAAGAATAGGTCCGCACCAACCAGTCGGAAAACCTCCGGAGGACCTGGCCGTGACTCCTCGCTCTTCTTCCACTGTGCTCCCCTGATAACACTCACGTGTCAAACCCATCCCCGAGAGTTGCACCCCGTTACCAGCCACCCACCATGTGTATGAATCAAAGAGCCTTTACGAACCCCAAACAAACCATCCTGCATCCCAATAAACGCGAGATCCTCTCTCCTAATCCACCAAACCCGCACCATGTGATCCTCCCTTCCCCCTTCAACACCGTGGTCCGCAACTGCATCACCTCAATCATGAGTCTAAATCTGACAGCATAGAGCCTGACGCAGGGACGAGGTTAGACCCTCCCATGTGGCAGCACCTTAATAGTCACGTCCGCTACCTCACCGCCATCTCCTACCACCCAAAGAGTGAAGCACAGCGAGGCCGCTCTCCATGTCCCGCTTCACCCTACACTTCACACCCCCCTCCACTCTCTCTTTCCATGACCCACCCCGTGCCTTACCGGTCGATTAATTTACCCCCAATCTTTTCCCCCGCCCGCGACCCCATTCCGCCATCTTCTGTAAATCTCCCCTTTCCCTCCGTTGATTTCTTGCCTGTCATCCACTACCCCCCTTATACCCATTCTCACTCCCTGCACCCCCCTTAACCCGCCTCGTCGAGCGCAACACTACCCAGTTGAGGATTGAAGCCCTCTTTCACGTCATGAAGGAAATGGCACCTACCACGGACGCACCTCAAGCCGCTTGTTAGTGATCCTCCCTGTTCAAGGCCGTCGTGGTTTAGTCCTGGCGTTTCCAACTTCTTCCACCTCCCTATTGCGGGGAAAAAATTCTTGCATCGTCTCACACCCAGTCCAGTAATTACCTCTCTTAGGCGCATCTACTATCTCCGCCTATTGGACCAGACCCTCAAACCCTCTTCCTTAATACACCCCCCTCAGACAAAGGCGACCTGGAACTCTCCGCCTTTAATATCATTGCAGCTACCCCATTTTGCCATAAAAAAGAAACCATACCGCACATGGATCCGTGGAAGACCCGTAGGCAGATATAATGCAGCTTTTTCAATAACTCCCGAGATTAGGGGTTATACAGACTTCTCGTCCCAGACAATTCCTAGACTCGTATCTGTCTTCCTCCCCAATCCCCCTGCACCCCCGGTTGCTGTCTCAATACTCTTGCCGCTGATACTTCGAGTATACACCCTTCAATTCCTTCGGCTTCCCTCTCGCCCGATCAACGCGGATACTTACAATCTTGAAGGTGCATAAGACGGACCTCCACCAAGGAACTCGACGCTTCGCTTATTCACTTTTAACGCCAAAAAACGTCGGGGGCCAATGGATGCATTGAAAACCCAATATCGACATACCAGGCTAGACTAGCCAGTAACATCGTTAACTTGAATAAAGAGGGGAAGTCGGGACACACTTGATGTAGGTTAATATATTTGAGTTCTAGTAGCCTTCTTTTTAATTATTACATCCAAACAATTAGAATTTCTGAAAATATCTGACAGCCCGGGATGAGTAAGTGAACGCAGACAACTAGGACGAAAGCGACCGGTGGCGGAAGAACGATAGTAGGGTACAGAGGCATAGACCGAGGGGGGGCAAATGCTTTGGGAACTCGTGGTTACCATTTTTAACCTTCTTTGACTCTGACTCGACTTTAAACTAGTGTATAGCATCGTGCTAAGGGCATACAGGGTGTCTTTCCGCTCGGGATTCCTTGTTCTAAGTTGGAAGAAGGAAAGGTAAAATGTCAGGCGGGAAAATGGGAGGGGACATAGGAGTGGGGCGGGGTCTGGGGAAGTAGGAGAGGGGGTAGGGAGAGGGAACGGTGGAGGTATTCGGGAGGGAAGTGTGAGTTAAGGAGGGAGAGGGGGGCGGGATCGTTGGTTGCTTGTTGGTTTTTGTAGTACATGCAAGATTGGAAAGTGACGATTCGGTCCGTTGTGGGGGTTAAACAGTGACGGGTGGGCTGGTCTGCGGCACCTATGGGTGCCCCGATAAATGGTGTGGGGTAACGAAGCGTTGCCTTGGGTGGTAAGGATACGAGGGGTTGAGGCAAGAAATCGGAGCAGAGAGGAAAGGCGGGAAAAGAGGAGGAACGGCAGAGAAGGAATACTCTGAAAGATAAGAAACAGTTACGAATGTGGAAGTTATGATCAGTAATTAAGTTCTGGCTTTAAGATAACGTGAAACTAACATTCAACAACTGTTGTTTGTGGAGAAGAGAACCATGAGCGTACAGACCGGTACAGCAACCTGGAGGAGAGAGTTTATGGTCTTGAAGGACATGAAAACGCAAATTCCTACCAACACTTTGAGACTATGCTTCCAAATTCAATTTTTTATGGACATCAACAATGTAATGCACAAAAATAGTGCAGTTGTAACCATTCTGTGAATTTGGAGGTTATTTGGTTGCAATTAGATTCATTTTGTCATGATTTTAACAGATACCAATTTTGTTAATAATTCAAAGCTCCATTTCATTGAAGTTGCCAATAAATATTTGTTTGTTTTTCCTTTATGAAAAGAAGATATTATCATTGAACTGGTATGTTGACGATTAAAAGTGTTCGATAAAACTAGACTTCTTGTTAATTTAAATGCGTTTTGTTTCTTTATCAAATTGCAATCTTTTGTGAGCTTCAAGACAGAAGGCCTAACTGAGCTAAACAAAATCATGACCATGGCATAAAGTGGAACAACAACGATTTGGTATATCGCACTAAATTGATTATATCTCTGGATTGACAAAAAGCCCCCCAACTCAAGATGAAACAAACAATCATGGAAAGCCTGGTCTTTTTTCTTTAATATTATGCCAAGCAAGAAGACTTATTTTGAGATTTCATATTTAACCCATTTTTTCTGAGTGTTACCCTATTTGAGACAGGCTGTGAGGTGAATGTCTTGCTAGTTGCCCACCAGAGATCTGCAGTACACACTTTCTGCATATCACAGCCGTGGTATCCAACTAGATGATGGATTATTAAACTTTCCATGGTCTTTGGCTCTCTTAAAACAGGTCAAACAACAACAATTGTGTATATGAAACGATTCATTTTCCCGGTTCATTCTATTATTTCAAACGGCTATAGAATAAATATAAGTATATAGAGGGTTTCGGTATCTTCAAAGCCATGAATTTCCCAAAGTTCACATTCTGAATTAACCCAGAGGATAACAGCATTTTCAACATATCAAATAAGGCATATTTCCATTGTATAATAATTTTTAAATTAATATGAAACAGGATATTTTAGACATCCAAAAGAACATTTTCCAGAGCGTATTCTATAAATTATTGAGCTCACCGCAACGTCTTCATTTTCTCGCATTCGAGAAATAAGGCCAGCCGACTATTACACAATAGATTGCACGACACCTTTACTTGACCACGCTGAGAATGGGTTCAATAGAGACGGGCGGGTCGGTAACCTTTTAAGTGTGGCAAGTAGTCTGCGTCTAACGTCACAAAGCAACTCAATATGTTAACACGCTACTTCCCAGAAAAGAGAATTAAGGGACATTGGACAGAGGAAATATCTCGGTGACTTCTGTGATAGAAAATTGGCATACTGGCGTATGAAGAAAAGAATGTCATACCTCGTATGACGAAAAGTATGGCATACTGACGTATGGAAAAAGTATGGCTACTGAGTATGACGAAAAGCATGGTTTTGAACTCATCTTGTGATCTAAATTTTATACAAGAACACAGCCGAGTCCTTTTCATAATTTTAATTCATCTTAAAAAATATTTTCACATCGAATTACCCATGTTTTTATAGACCTCACTAACGTTGAAGTGAATGAAGTAACTATTTAAAGCAGGGCACTGTTTCCATTTGGACGCCCCCCCCCCCCCCCTTATTGGAAAAAAAGTCTGACAAATGTGGTCGTACCACATTAATAATTCGCGATGTTCAATGGACCAATTGATCACACATTTTCTGATTCTACTATCCAAACGGCTGGGCCCTGTACCTATTTAACGAAAAAATAATAATCAGCAGTTTTGAGTGATATTCTTCCACGTTTGTGAGAGTGAAAACATCCTAATTAATGAAAAAAATGGACAATAATCGCGAACCCACCTTTAAGCTATTGGATTAGATTGGAATCAATTGAGAAAGTCAGAACGTCTGAACGTCGGGTATTGCTGGTATGACTAAACTTGGACATGGAAACCTCAAATTTGTGATATCCTAGGTTGTCAAAAACATCTTTAAAATCAAGCATCGTCTAATAAAGGCGGGTCCTCAAATGATGTTTTCCAAATAGGGGGGAATCGCATTCGTATTCATAGGCCTTAGGCGAGGCGAAAAAAAATGATTTGGCGGTGGCATATAGTCAGGAGGAATGGTGGGCACAGGGTG
Source organism: Ophioderma brevispina (assembly GCA_023653785.1). Taxonomy (NCBI): domain Eukaryota; kingdom Metazoa; phylum Echinodermata; class Ophiuroidea; order Amphilepidida; family Ophiodermatidae; genus Ophioderma; species Ophioderma brevispina. The sequence goes on from JAMKCH010019448.1 coordinate 46,691, forward strand.
GAATGGGAGTACAAATTTTTCTATTGATTTGATTTTTGTCATTGATGACATAAAAGCTAAATGAATAATTTCTGGAGGGTGCAAAAAATTTCTGTGCAGTGCCATTTTCTAGAAATACAATATGGCCGGATCACTCTCAAATTCATTCAAATGGCCAGAACTTTAATGCACTAGATCCAGGTTATAAAGCACGAGAATCTTTTGGACGGTTATTGACGTGATTTCATCAAAACATACCATCAAATCAAATATGGCACCCTAAAAAACACAATTTGCCCTGAAATCATTCAAGTGACCATAACTCATTCAAGTAGTGTGAAGAGAGGCATATTCTGCGCTCTATACCCAGTAGGAAAATAATATATGATAATTTCAAGTGGCTAAACAAGCTTACCAATCAAAATGGAAGCCAATATGGCGGCCTTTAGATCTTTAAAACCTACGAATGTCATAGTCATAATATAATCGGCCGTCATTTTGAATTTAAGTATGTTGTCAAAAAACAAAGATACCAGATACGAGGGGGGGGGGGGGGGGGGGGAAACGGGGGGGGTTATTAATGATCAAAGACAAACATCTCATACTTTAATTTAAACTTAATAATCATTTTGGTGTTTTAACTAAATACAATACAGATCTATTCGTAATTATGAGCTTTAAAGAGGTAAAAAAGGCAGCCCACATGGCCCCATTCTTACATTTTTGCATGTTAAAGAACCGAAATTCCAAGTAAGAATGTCAAATGGTCGAATACTTATCATACCTTAATACACCTATATAATATAATTAGTTGATGTAACACATATAATTACACATATAATGTAGGTTTACTATTTTTAAAGGCGGCTTGTATTTGGCTGCCATCTTGAATTTTGAAAATGTCCCTTACAGAGTAAATGCCCAGTAACTTCAAGCATGGGTTATCAGTGATTCTCAAATATCACAGAGTAGGCAGACTGACGTCACCATATACGCGCTCAGAAGCCAGTATTTAGACAAGATGTCATTTGTACGCCACACCCCAACTGCGTCATTCTCAAGTGCCTCTGAATACTGACAACCAATTTGTCTGCACCGACCACTTTGCAAGTCCTGTCCCCGTGATGTTTCGTTGGAATTATTTTATTGCCCCATTCTAATTTCCCCCCGCGTGTTAAAGTAACACTTGCAGCGTGTGATCATTGGTAACAGATTTTGAACACCTGCTGAAAAATTTAGGTGTTCAGCATGTATTCAAGTCGCGAAAAAAATAGGGAGAATAGAGGTGTTAAGATCATTTTAATGATTTCGAGAGCATATTGACTTTGAGCAGCCATATTGGATTTTGTGGCAATGGTAATGATAAAAATTACAGTACCAACACTTTCTCGTGTTTTTAACACCGGAGTACCGAGAACTATTTGTCTCTATCTGAAATACTAAGGATATTCATTGATTTGGACCATGTGTGGCAGCCATTATGGATTTTTAAAAATGGCACTGCCCTAAAACAAATTTTGCACACCCTCCAAAAATTATTGCTTAGGTCCTAATGAACTAAAATCTATCAATAGAATAAGTCTGTACTCCATTCCATCCTTCAGGCGTGTGCCTAAACTTCTACCTGCCTGCCACTAATACTTTGAAGGTGAGTTGGTTATTTTGGAAATTTCTGACGGGAAAGGTTCCAAGTTTTATACAATTATCCTTTCACAACAAGTACAATGACCTGGAAGGAAACAAAGATGGTTTGAGGTCTCTTCTTATTATCGTATCCACACAGGGCTTATCAATATGATCCAGTCAGAGTTGGGTACAATGTCTAGCTGCTTCGCTGAAAACCCGACTGAATTCTGCAAGGTCCTTCTCTTTGCATTGTTTCTTCAAAATTTCAAGATCAAAATATAAACAAATGTTTTGAAAGTGCAATATTGCGATGGAAAAAAAATAAAGATTTGCAGTGATTAATGCTAGAAAGTTTTTGTTTTACATATTTTAGAGTGGATATTCCATGTGGAAAACATTTTTTTTCAGGCAGACGAGTGCTGTGATAAAATGATGAGCTCTCGGGTGTTTCTTCTGACCTTTAACTAACTTTAAGCTCCAAAATTTGGCCCATGTCCTATAAACGACAAGCAGTCACGTCAGTAAGAAGAGTGCGAAAAGAGAGAGTGAAAATCGCTAGACATAGTAATTCGATATTTAACACGATTTTCTTTTTATTATCCCCTGACTTGAAAAGCAAAGGGGGAAATTGCGAGGGTGTGAATGTATATATGTGTATGTATGTTTGTGTTCCAGTTTTGTTGGGTTTTTGTTTTTCGCGTTTCCTTCTAAAGGTTTAAGTCCGATTTAAACCAGACTTGGTGTTAAGGTGCAATAGGGGTTCCTTCATGTATGGATGATGTCAAAGGTCATAGACCAAGGTCAAAGGTCATCTCAGGTCATGTTCCAGACTACCATTTTGCAAGGGGGATGACGCAAGCTTACTTGCAGTCTTTTTATTTTTGATCAATATTTCTGGAAATGTTGGCGTTTCTAATTGTGTCTGTTGTTTGTTTTGAGACAAACCCGCACTGCTTTTTTAATGACTCTCTTTGAAATTGGATGGAGTTGTAGCACGGGGTCTTTTATATCCAACCGTTACAAGCCGATAAAGTTTGTGTCATTTGATCAAAGCACGTTCGCTTTGCGCATGGGACGCAAAATCATTTTTGTTCGAAACAAAGAGCAGTAGCGTAACAGGCTGGGGGGGAGGAGGTTGCCACCCAGAGAGCTTTGACCGGGAAGAAAAGCTCGAAAAGAAAAAGGTCTAAATCAGCACTTTTTGACTGCTCACCCTGGAATTTTCACGTCCAACCAGGAAAATCTGCCTCAAAACCACCTCCAGCTGAGAAAATCTAACTCAAAAGCGGATAATTGCCCCCTCTGATAACTTGACAAGTGACCACTGTTACGCTCATGACAAAGAGGAATACAATGATGGAGCGAAAGCATTCAAGCTATATATAAAATAAAGCTTTTGATGTCATAATTACAAATCCAACAATAAATACCAGATACGTTCACTTACAACAAGAAGAAGGCTTAACAAAAACTTTGAAAACCGGAAGTTAGCATTATCAAACCGGAAATTGAAAACTAAGATGTACAAAGGCAGCAGCAGATGGTCCATACCGAACCACAGTAAAAAAAAGAAGAAATTCGTGACCTAAAACGTCAGCTTTCGCTGATTATCAAAGAAAGAGTGTGCGCGTGTGTGTGTAATTGTAACTTCTTATACGTAAACGCGTTAACATTTCGGGAGAACATCATTTCGTAGCTTTTCGTTATGCGTCTCCGGAAGACTACTAGACATGCTAGAAAACAAATGATTTATAACGAAAACAAGTGACCTATACCAGCTCAATGTAATAACCTCACGGAATACAATTGTTATTTTTTCCCTTCATTGATAATTTCATGGACGTCGACACGTAGAGCTAGTCGAGGACGTCCAGCTACTTCCTTAGTACTGGGCACTGAGCCCAGCAGAGGCCACTGCTGCATTCAGTGCATTAACCGGAGAAGTTGCCGAGCAGCCGGGGGAAGTTGTGGCGTACATTATCCCTGTGATATGTGGATGATCTATATAAAGTTGGGGAGATTTGCGCCTTATGGCAGTACCTATAGGGAAAGCGACAGGTATTAAGCCTATCGCTTTGATAATAACAACGATAAGTAAGTAAGCAAGCAAGCAAGCAAGCAAGCAAGCCAGCCAGCCAGCCAGCCAAATATAATAATAATAGAAATAACAATAATAATAATAGTTGAAAACGAGCTTTTTCCGGGTAACTTGGGAGACTGTTGACTCAGCCATGCGTGAGGTCACTCTAGTATAATTCTAAAAAAAAAAAAAAAAAAAAATTTGAGCTTAGCTATTTCACACAGTGATTAGTATATGGACAAGCATTATGTACATGCAAAAAACACAATTTGTTTGAAAAATGAGGGCGCCCTCATCGGGAAATCTCTGAGTCGGCCTTTAACATTTCGGGAGAACATCATTTCGTAGCTTTTCGTTATGCGTCTCCGGAAGACTCCTAGAAAACAAATGATTTATAACGAAAACAAGTGACCTATACCAGCTCAATGTAATAACCTCACGGAATACAATTGTTATTTTTTCCCTTCATTTGATAATTTCATGGACGTCGACACGTAGAGCTAGTCGAGGACGTCCAGCTACTTCCTTAGTACTGGGCACTGAGCCCAGCCGAGGCCACTGCTGCATTCAGTGCATTGACCGGAGAAGTTGCCGAGCAGCCGGGGGAAGTTGTGGCGTACATTATCCCTGTGATATGTGGATGATCTATATAAAGTTGGGGAGATTTGCGCCTTATGGCAGTACCTATAGGGAAAGCGACAGGTATTAAGCCTATCGCTTTGATAATAACAATGATAAGTAAGTAAGTAAGCAAGCAAGCAAGCAAGCAAGCAAGCAAGCAAGCAAGCAAGCAAGCAAGCCAGCCAGCCAGCCAGCCAGCCAGCCAGTAAAATATAATAATAATAGAAATAACAATAATAATAATAGTTGAAAACGAGCTTTTTCCGGGTAACTTGGGAGACTGTTGACTCAGCCATGCGTGAGGTCACTCTAGTATAATTCTTTTTACTGTGAAAATTGTTGCGCAGGGTCAATCAAAGGTGAATGGTCTTGCTATTTATTGCCCACATTGCCTGCAGAGGTATGCACTACAATTCTGCATATCCCAGCCGTGTTATTCAACTAGATTATGACATTATAAACTTTCCATGGTCTTTTGCTCTCTTAAAACAGGTCAAACAACACACACTTTTGTTATATTAAACGATTCATTTTCCCGGTTCATTCTATTATTTCAACAGCTATAGAATAATAATAATAATAATTTGAATATTGTTAACGCGCGACATATCCACGTAAACGTGCTCAAGGCCATATGCGGCAGCCATGAAAGGCGCTCAGCACATCAGAGAAACCATGATACCGGAACAGATTTATGCCAAGAAGCTCGATAAATATGTATATAGGGGTTTCTGTATCTTCAAAAGCCACGCCATGAATTTCCTCACATTTCCCATTCTGAATATAACCCGGGATATAACAGCATTTTAAACATCAAATGAAGCATTATTTCCGAACATTTTCCAGAGCGTATTCTGTAAACTATTGAGCTCATTGCAACGTCTACATTTTCTCGTATTCGAGAAATAAGACTATTATACAATACAGTGCACGACACTTTTACTTGACCACCCTGAGAATGGTGTCCAATAGAGACGGGTGGGTTGGTAACCTTCAAGTGTGGCAAGTAGTCTGCATCTAACATCAAAAGCAACTCTATAATGTTAAACACGTATTTTAGAAAAGAGAAATAAAGAACATTTGGAACATAGGAAATATCTCGTGGACTTCATGTGATAAAAATTGTCGGTTACTGCCATACGGACGTATGAAGAAAAGAATGTCATACCATCGTATGACGAAAAGTATGACATACTGACGTATGGAAAAAGTATGGCATACTGACGTATGATGAAAAGTATTTGTTTGTAAAATCACCGTTTTAAATTCTCCATTTTATACAAGAACACAGCAGTCCTTTCATAATTTTATCATCTTAAATAAATGTTGTCAAATGAATACTTATGTTTTTATAGACCTCACTTGTTGAAGTGAATTAAGTCACTATTTAAAGGTGGGTGATACGATCGACAGCCACCTCTCCCCACAACACTTTACTCCATCAAAATTGAGATTTTGGTATCAGTAAAAGTTCACATTTTTTCTCAATACCCCAGTGAAATTTACAGTCAGGGAAATGTTTCCTTTTGACGTTACGGAAAACAGGCACAGACTACGCTCCTCGGCTGATACCACGAGGCTCATCGTTCCTCGCTCTCAGAAGCGAGCTGGTGTCTATTCTTTTGCTATCGCTGCTCCCAGGCTCTGGAATGAGCTACTGTTAACTGAGGGGGCAGTTTTCAAACTTCAAACGTTTGCTGAAGACCTTATTTTTTCCAGTGTTGATTTTATTGTTGTCCTTTCTGTTTCCTTCTTCTCCATTGTCTGATTTTCAATAGTTTTGCATTCTTCTGAAATCGTTTGTAGAGCCGCCATTAAGTACGGCGCTACTCTGCCACTTGGCTCATTCCCTTCTCTAATTCCCTGTGCACTCCTCTCCACATTAGGCCCTTCTGCGCTCACCCTGCGTTATAAAGGCATCGTTCCTCTCGGGATGGGACTCTTCACTTCTTCTTCGGGAGAATAACAACAAGATAAGCTGAAACAAAAAAAACCTATCCTGAAGCTGGAACCGGAGTTAGCATTTCAAACGGAAATTGAAAGTAAGATCATATGTAATGTACCCAGGCTGCAGGCAGCAGCAGACAGTCCATACCGAACTATGCTGAATAGCACATTGAAAAGGACAGTTAATTCGTGACCTAAAACGTCAGCTTTCGCTGATTATCAAAGAAAGAGAGTATGTGTCGTTGAAAGAGTTGAACCGTGACAATATTGATTGAGATATTTGATGCAAAATTGCAAGTTGAATTGCAAATTTCATGAATGTAGAGCTAGTCGTGAACGCCCGGCCCAGCTACTTCCTCAGTACTGGGCATTGAGCCCAGCCGAGGCCACTGCTGCATACAGTGCATTATTAAACTTGAGACGCTCAAAAAGTAGTAGTTTTTTGAACCGTGTACTCAGTGCTTCTCTATGGAGTAATTCACATACCTTTGTATTATTTGTAATTAATCTGTCTGGAGTAGTATTTTGATTTGTTTGTGGATTATATTGAAAGCAACCGAAGGTTGAAATAATGAACATGATAATAATCCTCCGATTGAAATACACGTTAAAATGGCATAAGCCCAATTTACACGGAGACTTTTTCTGTTCAATATTGAAAGGAATGTAGAAAGGTCCTAAAATGTCTCCGTGTAAATTGGTCAGTTTCCCCCAATTTGACTGCACCTTCAATATTGCTTGTGAATAGAGCACTGCTCTATTTTTCCAAGCCATAGTCAACCCCCATAGGACCCATAACTAACCGCCTTGGAATGTTGATGGGTTTTGCAGGCAGTTACACCAGGTTTGACCAATCCGGGAGGTTCAAAGTGTTTGCCCTTGATAGTTGAGTCCAGTGCAGGCCTCCAGTATACATATCAAATGTTGTGTTAAAATGACCAAGAATCAGTACAATTATAAACTGTAGAGTTGTATCATGAGGAGGAAGTGCTTGTTAGAATGTTAAACATAAGGATTATTTCAACAATAAGCTTAGGGATGCAATCAACAGAATATGTTGTTTTTTCTGTTTCAGTTGTTTTGTATGCAGTCAAAGGGAATGTTAGAGTGATGCAAAACAAGAATTTTCTTCTCCTGGCTACTGTAGGAGCCATTGTTAACATTATTCACTTGCAGAGTTCCCTCTAAATTATAACTATGTCATATTTATACTGAAACTGGATTTCTAGCTCATCAAATACAACATCATCAACAGTGAGAAATTCACATTTTGGGTTATCGCAGAATGACATTCCAAATTGGGGTAGCCTGGTCAAATGATCACTTGCCAGGACCAAAAAGTCCTCGTGTATTGGACACTCAGGGCAAGTCATTAACACAAATTTATGGACAGTCATAAATGTCTCGTGTAAAATTGGGCTTAATATAAGGTCATCCTTGTGCGTTGTCATGGTCTGTATGGAGGGTAGTTTGACGAAGCGAAAGGCAATTGGCAAGAGAGTTATGTAAGGAGATTACACGAGTTACTCTCCGTTCGTGGCTGAGAATGGATGAGGGGCGTCGCCCGAAGCCATTTTCAGCCACGAATGGAGAGTTACCGAGTGTAATATCCGACTAACACACATATGGGACGTCAACTATTGCTTTTTCGTCCATTATTTGCCGAATGTTGTTTTTTAAGTTAGTTGCTCATTTACAAGATAATCAATTACCGTTTGAAGCCGGAGAATGTATTCAAAGGTTGGTAGGAATGGTGTGCAATTAAGAGTTCTTTTACAACGCAAATACTGGACACAAACATTCTGTGATTGTATAATGATGAAGATTAGGTTCAACATTGATCGCATTTCAAGTCCCCGCATCAGCATTTCGTACTGCAAATTTCATTGGTATAGGTGCGTGGTTGATGTTGTGTCACAGATTGCTACAGGGGATGTACATTTCTATTTGATATCGTCATTGACTTCATTACCATGTTGATTAATATAGAGTCGATATGCTATGATGGAATTAAAGCCCGCTAAATGGTGTAAACGAGCTGTGTAATTAAAAACGAATGTACTCAACTATTTACACGGCCTGTATAGGGTAAAGCTACCACCTGTGTGTGTATAGTGAAGGCTATACAAAGTGGATATGAACCCGATATTGGAATACAAGCTAAATGCCACTTGCAACTGAGGATGCCTTGTAAATGTTTATGTAGTTATGATCATGATTTCGTTGTTTCCAAAATTGAAATAAACTGAATTTGCGTGGATATGAATCCAAAATCTGGAATCTGAGGGAGTTATGGATTACCGAAGGATGATGATCTGTACATACTGTACAATAACCCAGATATCCAGTAATGCCGATGGCAGAATCATAATTCTGGAATATACTGATCGACTAATGGCTCTATATGGGGACAAGATTTCATCGGTAATTGTGTATTTTTCTCCCTGGATATGCCAAGGGTTAATAGGAACTGGTATAGTGTGAAGGTGCGTGGGATCGTTTTTTCCTATTAGGCCAAAAATATGTCGGCTTTACGCTCGCATACAGGTTTTCAAATCGCATTTTACCGCATTCGTTTTTTTAAGGAAAGTTTTTTCAATTTATTTAATCGTGGCCGACTAAAAATGTCGCGGAATAGTTTAAAATTTACAGGAGACATTTGTTTTATTTATGACATACACTCACGAACACTCTAACCTAAAACCAAAATTTAAAAAAAAAATTGTTACATGTACAACATGAAAAACCTGTGTAGCGCATAGCCTTATTGACTTAAAGGTGCAACGAGAGATTTTGAGGCACCCAAATATTGCGTCATAATAGTAATTTCATATGGATTAGATACTCAATAGATATCTTACCTTGTATTTCGCTACAGAAATGCCTTAAAAGAGAGAAAAAAGAGGATTTTGATTTGCTTATATTTCAATGTAAAACATAGGCCGAATTTTCTATTTGCACCTATACGAAATTAGAAATTTCACAATTTTTGTACCAAAGAAACATTTCTTAGCTTAATCCTTTTAGATGGGGATATTTTTGATGGAAAGCCTTACATCAGGGCAAAATCAGTACTGTCGATTTTTTAAGGAACACCTATGTGAAATCTCTCGTCGCACCTTTAATTGGCTCTATAGAAAAGTATGCTTTGATTTTTCTGTCGTGCACGACAGAAAAATCAACGCATACTAAATTATCATCTTATTACATAAAGAAAGTGTATTCAGCTTAATTATTCACTTCATGTGTGATCGAATATGTTGACAGGCATTTCAAATAATGCAAAAACTCAGGTTCGAAAAAAATGGGGCGCTGCTTCCTAGAAAGGTCCTCTTGTCTTTTTAAAATGAAAAAAAAATATGAAATTTTACGTCGCATAATTTCCTATGAAACAAACTGAAATTCATGCATATACTTTACACAAATGTTACAGTAGAAAAAATACTATGATTATGATTGAAGCTTATATCAAATAAACAGGGAAACACAAATTAAATACATATAAAGAAAACGCACAAAAGATACAAAGAACCAGCAAGTTTCGGTTAGATTTTGACAAATTAAAAAAAAACAACACTGAACAAAAATATTCTAGGCCTAAGTACACGATAAACAAAGTTGAAGGAATAAATGAAATAAAAGTAGACCAACCATGCATGAAATATAAGATCAAACAAGTCAAATTTCAAAAATTTCAAACACAAAGAATTTATATAGTTGAAAAATGTCTTGAAATACTCCAAGTCATACAAAATAATAAAAAAAAGTACGACATTCTTGTGAGATTCATAACTTACACTAGAAAAAATAATACACAACACACGAACTAAAAAGGAACGAACCAAAAATTAACTCATTGTATGGGTAAAACATCGTTATTTTCATGTGATTTTATCAAACGCAAATCTATTTCTAAATTGTGCCCATATTGTAATACCTGCTTTGTATTGTTTTTCCTGCATTGTTTTGCGCGAATGGAGCGAATGTATCCAATAATACGCCATTCGTAAAACTCGGCGAAAGCAGTCGCTTTTCTGAGTTACGAATGGCGTGTTATTGTTACTTTCGCTCCATTCGTGCAAAATAATGGAGCGAAAAAACAATAGGGTGACGTCACAGATGTGTGTTAAAGTCTACATATTGTCAATACGTACAAAACAAATGGCCGGCAAACACAGTACAGTTCAGAAGCCACAATTCCGCGGCAAAAATACGCCAGCATTCCCACCCGACAAATATGGTTGGCCTAATGTCCAATTAATCGAAAATCTTGGATTTTCGACCAACATCTTGGATTATCGGTCGAAAATCCAAGATTTTCAATTGATAATCCAAGATTATCAAGAATAACTTGGACTTTCAATTGATAAACCAAGATGTTCGATATGTGAATGAAAAACCTGGATTATCACTTGATAATCCAAGATTATCGACTCGAAATCCAAATTTTTCTAATTATTGGACATTGATTCTGAAAATCCTGAAAATTCTGAAAAAAAAGATTTTCGACGTTCTCTTGTACAATAAGTCGAAAAACTTGGTTATCACAGTGAATCCGAGTTTTTCGATGATATTCCACTTATTAACTTGGAAGTTATCGACCGAAATTCTTGGATTTTCGACGCTAAATGTACAATAAATCGAAAATCTTGGATTATCAAAGTGAAAATCCAAGTTTTTCGATTTGATAAGCCAAGTTATTTATTTGAAAATCTTGGATTTTTCAATTGATAATCCAAGATTATCAAAAGTGAGTTGAAAAAACTTGGATTATCAAATGAAAATCCAAGACTTTCAAGGTATAGTGTCCAATAAATCGAAAATCTTGATTTATCAAAGTGATAATCCAAGTTTATCGAATTGATAATCCAAGATTCAAAATCAAGTTGAACAACTTGGATTATCGATTTGTTATAGGTCATGCATGAGTGAGGTGAAACACCTCTATGCATCTGACCAAATCTTTTATCATTGTGTCTTACATAGGCGCTTGCATTATAGGTTGGCCTATGGTAAAAAAAAATGAATATGATAAAAACCATACTGAAAAATCAAAAACGACCAAACTAAAGTCGCCACCACTGTGAAGAGGTAAGATGAATCGTGCTAGGTAAATACACGAGTCACGAGGAAATGGTTATACCGGTGTAGACGTTTTTATAGTCCGCCGGACTCATAGTCCATCTACAACGGTAAAGAATAGGGCACTCGATTCAGTTGACTCTTCACGCAACAATAGTTTGCCGCTTTATTCCGTTATCGTCTAATGGAGCCCGGATTAGATCTACTTTCACACCAGTGTGGCAAGAGATATGGTCCACCGGACTCATAGTCTACGTACAACGGTAAAGAATAGGGCAATCGGTTCAGTTGAATCTTCATGCAACTTAAGTTTTACACTTTATTCCGTTGTTGTCTATGGAGCCTGGACTATGCCTCCAGGCGGACCATATCTCCATTTACACCGGAATAAATGTATCAAACGTTCATCTTTGAAAACTACTCTGAAAATATAGCTTTATAGTTCTTTCATTGAGGTTGTTTGCTGTAGCATTAAAAGTATCATGTACAGTATCATGTAAGAAGTGCAAGCCTCCAAATCACAGATATACTATAATGGACTATTTAATGCAAGAAGACATAACTTTGAAAAATATGCATTTACAAAAGTAATGCCGTACCCTTACTCGTGTATTTTTACATGCAAATGGTCAATATATATATTGTAAATAAATCGGAATTCATTCTTTAAATCCCACTGTTACTTTTTACTTTTTTTTACATGTGTTCCTTCACAAAGTTAAAATGTCATATGTTCAGAGCACATGTACAACTTGTATGTTTTCAGTAGTGGATTTAACGCCGGATGATAATGCATATGTCTACTACACATAGTTTGATAGTGAAGAAAAAACTTTGCACAAAGTTCTGGATTTGTTTCGTTTTTTTTTTTTTTTTATTTGGTACATTCTCTCTCTTGAGAGTTTTATTGATAAGTCAATCTCTAAGGAAAATTGATGAGAATTGTCTTTCGAATGCCTAATTTTATCCTATTGCCCTTAACTCCCCTGCGCGACAACTTCCCCCGGTGCTGCGTCGAGATATGGTATATTTCAATATAGTAATTTCGATTAGTGAAAACTAGTAGTTTTTGCATTGTTACTATCTTTCGATATCGAAATTTCATAGTACTTTGTATATTACTAATATTCGATATCAAAAAGTAGTAGTATTTGGTAACCGTCAAATGTTGGTAGTTTTTCCTGTAATAAGGGAGGGGTCATTATTTACGCCAGGGGGAATGGAGGATTTTAGGGGGGAACCCGAAAAATTTTTGTAAGAGAGAGGGGGGAACGTGGAATTTTTCATCAAGGAGAGAGGGGGAACATGAACTTTTAAATGGGGAAATCAGCATGATCAAGGGGGGAACGTGAAATTTTTGAACGGAAGCGAAGGGGGGAACGCGAAAATTTTTGCCGAAAAAAAGTTGAAATCCTCCATTCCCCCCCCCCGGCATAAATAATGACCGCTCCCTAACGACCGTGCACCAGGCCGTGCACGTAGTGTTATTGGTTAGGGCTCTCGATAATAGTCTGCTTTAGCTTCGATCGTACGGGTACGTAGGAGCTGAAAAAATAAAATTACAGTCCGCTACAATTCCTTTTCCCATTTACTTTAGGCAACTAAATACGCGCGCGTACCTTTGATGCATACTTAGGCCTATGTGTTTCTTGGCCTTATCTTTTGCACAGTATCATGCTCTGTCTATGTTGTATTTGTCATTCATATCAATTTAATACACTGTTAGAAATTTCCGTAAATTAAGAAGACAGATTTTCCGTAAATTTACGGAAAATCTGTTTTTGAAAACAATAAAATAAAAAACAAAAAACATAAAAAATGTTAATTTACGGAAATATTTCAAAAAAATTCTGGCAGCAATATTTCCGGACTTTTTTTTTTCTTTCCGTAATTTTAAATTACGGAAAATTCTGTTAAAATAAAAAAAAAAAAAAAAAAAAATTGTTCCGTGTTCTGAGAATATTAAAGTTTACGATTTTCAATGATTTTCAGGAATTCCTTAATGTTGATATTTCGTCATTTTGGAGACCAAACTTGAACACTTTAACGGAGAATGGCCCCTATGTAAGACACAATGATAAAAGATTTGGTCAGATGCATAGAGGTGTTTCACCTCACTCATGCATGACCTATAACAAAAGGTGTTAGTTCCCGTTGTATTCGTCATTCATATCAATTTAATACACTGTTAGAAATTTCCGTAAATTAAGAAGACAGATTTTCCGTAAATTTACGGAAAATCTGTTTTTGAAAACAATAAAATAAAAAACAAAAAACATAAAAAATGTTAATTTACGGAAATATTTCAAAAAAATTCTGGCAGCAATATTTCCGGACTTTTTTTTTTCTTTCCGTAATTTTAAATTACGGAAAATTCTGTTAAAATACACATTTTTTTCCCATAATATGAGACAAATTTCTGTAAAATTACTGTCAAAGTTAATTGACGAAATTATGTAAATTTACCCAAAAAAGTCTGGAAATTCTGCTGCCAGAAATTCAATTTTCTAACAGTGTACCCGAGCTCAACGTGCTATTCAAAGTATGCTACCCATACTTTTATGCATACATATCCAACATGCATGTCGTTCTTCAGATTTAGAAAGTCTCCAGAAATTTGGAATGGACTTTGCCATTCCCGGCAAGATGGCCGCTAATCCGAAAGGTGGAAGACCTCTGTTATAATGCATGACGAATCGTGCTAGTATTTATTGTGAGCGGAGACTTGCAAAAAACGATCTTTCCGTAACACTATAATAAATTTAACAGTATATAGGCCAGTCTATGGCAATGGGTCAAAACCAAAATATATGTTAGAACATTTGCCCTTTTATGGTTCCATATTGAGAAAGCCGTCAACAGAGCACATCCATTACAAAATCAAGTATGCAAACCACATGTTCCAAGTTTCTATTGCATTGAATTCAACGGGTTCGTTGTCTTGGTAAAAACACCTTAAAGTTTATGCCTAGGGTTGGGCAAGATATTTTTGTGGTATATAATCTACAGAATTCATTTACAGGTGCCCACATTGTCATCCGAGAATGTGTGTGGAGTGTCCTACACCCACAATGACTATACCCTTTTCCAACTATTTCTTGCCTCTGTAGTGCTAATAGTTTGCTGTAAAAATATAACTATACGGTGATAATAATTACACTACGTTTTCCCATAGTTTTTTTTTTATTACACACATTATTATTTATTATATACATTTATTCATTTCTTCATTGTTAAACTATTTTCTTTAAACATACAACACAATACGGCCTATACAACGACCTATGCAAAACATAACATTAGCTACAAAAACAGCTTATCATAAAAATCAATAGATCTATTAAAATACAGCTGCAATAACCCTCATCTTATGGGTAGTGGTCACCAATTCTTCCCTCTGGGGTTTATTTTAGTTACGAGAAAAAGTCGCTATAAGTCTAGTGGGTAGAAGGGTGTTCGTGCACCCCCCTGAAATGCGTAGAAAACGATTAGCTATGTTAAAAAAATCAAAAAGTGTCCCACGTATCATTTTATGCAAATTTATGCAAATTAGTATCGCCATTACAGAAAAATACAATTTTCGATATATCTCAGCCAATACTGTTAATAAATGAACAAATGAGGTGACTGCACCTATGTTTCGAGGGTCAAAGATCAAGATGGAACCATTTTGAAAATTACCAGATGTCCACATGATGACGTTATATGCAAATTAGGGTCGCCATTAGCTAAAAATACAATTTTCGATATATCTCAACCAATACTGTTGATAAATGAACAAACAAGGTGACTGAACCTATGTTTTGAGGGTCAAAGATCAAGATGGAACCATTTTGAAAATTACCAGATGTCCACATGATGACATAATATGCAAATTAGGGTCGCCATTAGCCAAAAATCCATATTTGGGCATATCGTGGCCAATATTCCACATACCTGCCCACATAAGATGACGAGACCTATGGTTTTAGGGTCGAGGATAATTTAAAAGGTACTCATAAATTATGTTTATTTGTCATTGACGTAGCGAGCATGCAAGAGCGTAGCTGCCAGGTATCCAAAGTGAGGCACCCTGTGTCTGGACGGATGCTTGCTGCCGGCCGTCTTGAATCCAGGGAGAGTTTCTTGGGCAGGGTCCGGCCTCTTGAAGCAGTCTCTGGGGAGGTTAAGAGAGTCGCCTTGTGGAGGGAAAGACTTGCCATCAACCAATCAACATCTGTCGGTATTGGGCCTGGTGAGCATCTCCCGCCTGGAGCTGACTCCTCATGGGCTGAATGGCGATGCCTCAATAGACTGAGAACCAGAACTGGCCGATCTAAGGTTTCCTTGCAGAAGTGGGGCTATCTGGAAGCAGATCAGGATACTACCTGTGGCTGTGGAACAGCACCACAGACAATGGAACACCTCTTGGTCTGCCCACTGCTGGAGCAACAATGCACAAACAAGGACCTTGCGGAGTTCAGTGGAGCAGCCGGACGTTGTGCCCATCTCTGGCTGGATCATATTTGAGAACCACAGTGTTTGGACACGATAAGAAGAAGAAGATTGACACTAATACTAAGACTTTGCAAATTAGGGCCTTCAATGTCGATAGTCTCGTTTTGTGGGTAATTATAAGAACGTTACTGGCCACGTAAATAGCTGTAAATTTAGACTTCTATACATAATATTTGTAACATTTCTCTTAAATTCAAGGTATGGAATGATACAAGACTAATGCGAGACTAAGATACCGTGTTGTTATCATGCCGAAAAGCAAACGTGAAGAACAGAACTCTACAGTCTCCAATGACTCTCTGCCAACATGCAAGTGTGATATCCATATTGTATCATGGTAGTTTTAAACCCTCAGTATATTTAAAGGAACTTCAGGAGAAAAATTTACTTGGCCAAAGATGTTTCTAAAATCATCCCAAAACAAGATTATCAACATTTAGACTTACAAATCTGTACTCATTAAATACTTTTAAAACATTAAGCATCGTAGTAGTTTTACACCCTCAGTAAATTTAAAGGAACTGCAGGATAAAGATTGGAGCAGCTTCATATGGAGTGACATCTCCGACAGTCATATAAGTTCCCATATCACATGCTATCAGTCTGTGATCAGATACCTAACTGTGATCAGCAAAAAACTCTGATCTTGAACGAGTTGGAAATCATCGTCTGCTGGGAGATGATACACAACCGGAAGTCACGACTTCACAGAGGCATGCCCCCCTCGTAGATTGTCTTCCGGTGTACCCATCTTCCCACCAGAATTTATTTTCCGTGACAAAGTAGAGATTAAAGGCATTACCCACAAAGCACCCTCAAGTCTACTCCACTTGGAAGAGCAAAGGGAGCAAAGGGATTCACGGTCCCAGAAAAAATGGGTCTGGTTCAACTTTATCGAGTGTCAAGATGTCGCTCTCCTTCGTAACATTCAATAGTCTTTCCATGAATCCATAGACCTTCCTTGGCCTCTAACACAGTCGACGACATGGAGCTGGCATCTGAGAAATTCATACCTGCTGACCATATCCGTTCCTCTGCATGGTAATAGCTTGTAAAATAACTTAGAGATAAGCGCAAAGTTTAAACATCTATGGGCAAGACCTGTACCGTGCAGTGCCAGAGGGACAATGGAAATCAGTCTCAGATTTATATGTTCCAATGCAAGCATCTCACCATGATTCTGCACCCGATTTGGCCACTCTGACAGTTAATGATTTTGTTTTGAGTTAAAAACAGCCCTGGTCAAAGAATCAACATAAGCCTCAACATAGACCTCAAATTATGACAGAAGACAACATTATATTCCACTTGGAAAATGGATAACTTGAATAAATCTCTATATGGCTCCATGGCAGCAACATTGTCAACAGTGCTGCAGGGAGCACGATACAGGAAGTGCAAACGGAGTCGAAAGCCATAAGACAATAATTTTGCCATTTCTGCCGGGGGTAGATAAGTTGCAGGGTCAGCTTAGCTTGAAAGTCAACACACCAGAAATTTCCCCACCATTTCACTCCAAGCGCATTTGTCCAAAGTTTCCTGATGGCTCATCATTCACACCATTTTTTGAGAATGACACGATCTATACTACCATAGGCAAGAATATTTTGTATGGCTTTTTATCTGGTTTATTGGCAGCAAGGCAAGATGCCCGTGCCTGGATTAGGAGCCTTCATCTCTGCAACTGGGACTCCCCATCCAGAAAACCATAACTCGAGGGTCTATGGACTCATTGAAAGCCTGCAAAATATCGCGCCGTAGGAGAGCAACACCGTGACATATGTCAATGTTTCCAGGAGTGTAAGCTTGTGCAATAGCTTCAGAAACAATTATTCCCAAAATGCAACTGCATATTTTTGTGGTGATCCACCTTTGTAAAGGAGATATGATCTTTCATTGGGTCCTTCTGTAGGCGTTTCAACAGGTTCTCAGAGCGATAGTTTTCGTTTTTCATTTTACACACACACATATACTTACAAGAGCACACAAACACACACAAAAGCAAGGGTAACAAAGATTTATAACAGCAAGATCTCACTCTGTTTGAAGATATGATATTCAATGTCCTACAAGACTGTAACAAATGCTTTCTGGTTGGCGGCTGGCATACGAACATAGTCGTTCTATTTGCCTCCTTGATTTTATGCTAATATGGATAGCACATGACGGATGCGTCGAAGACCAAAAATCCTTTTTTTTCACGTTTTCCGGACGTTTTAAGTTAACTGAGGGTGTAAAACTACCATGATACCATGAGAGTCATTGGAGACTGTAGAGTTCTTTCCTTCATGGTTTCTTTTCGGCACAACACAGTATCTTAGTATCGCATTAGTCTTTATCATTGCATACCTTGAATTTAAAAGAAATGTTACAAGTATTATCTGGATCTGGATTGGTTTTAACTAAAGCAAAACGGGGTTCCATAACGCTAGAGTATTGTGTATAGATGTGCAAGTCTAAATTTACTTGGCCAACACAGAGACTATCGACATTGAAGGCCCTAATTTGCATATTCTTAGTATTTGCAGGTGAACATGTTAGTGACACATTAACATAAATTATGAGTACCTTTTAAATTATCCTCGACAATCAAAACATAGGTCTCGTCATCTTACGTGGGCAAGTATGTGGAATATTGGCCAAGATATACCCAAATATGGATTTTTAGCTAATGACGACCCTAATTTGCATATTATGTCATCATGGAAAGATCTGGTAATTTTCAAAATGGTTCCGTCTTGATCTTTGACCCTCAAAACATAGGTCCAGTCATCTTATTTGTTCATTTATCAACAGTATTGGTTGAGATATATCGAAAATTGTATATTTAGCTAATGGCGACCCTAATTTGCATATTACGTCATAATGGGGACATCTGGTAATTTTCAAAATGGTTCCATCTTGATCTTTGACCCTCAAAACATAGGCCCAGTCACCTCATCTGTTCATTTATCAACCGTATTGGCTGAGATATATCGAAAATTTTATTTTTCTGTAATGGCGATACTAATTTGAACAAATTTGCATAAAAATGATACGTGGGACACTTTTTGATTTTTTTTAACATAGCTAATCGTTTTCTACGCATTTTTTCTGATATAGTGACATTGATTAGAAGTTTATTTCAGGGGGGTGCACGAACACCCCTTCTACCCACTAGACTATAACGTTGATGTCATTATTGTGTGTTTTGGTCTCATTTCAACCGCCTCCCTCAAAATACAATATCACCTTACCCCAGCGGTAGGGTATGAGAGGTGCAGTAGTGGCAGGTTCCCCCATTTAAAAGTACATGTGGCAGTATTTCTTTCGAATAAAATTAACATTTGGAAATATTTGGAAACGTTTGTAGTTTGTAAGTTTACACAGAAATTACTGACCATGTCCAATGCACTGAAAGGAATTATCTAAAAACAAAAAGTTTCCTTCCTCCACTGTGATAAACTTTTTATACCCATCGGTTTTGATATGTGATTACAGAAAGTACATATATTGGAGTTGATTTGATTGAATTCAAACGCAAAACACTCAAAATTAGTAAAGCGTTTCAGAAATCAATTTATAGCCAGCTCTGCTGGCACTTAAGAAAAAAGGCATACCTTTGACAATATCTAAATAGATAATAAGTACCTTTAGGCTGTTTGAAATGTGTTTTTGATGTTGATGTATATAATTATGTATTCAATTTCGTTTGTAATCGCTTTTTGGCCTTTGTTAAATTCTGATAACATCCACCTCATTATTGTATGTATTTAATGATTTTGATTGATTGATCGATTGATTGGTTGTTGATTGATTGATGGACTGATTGTTTGATTATGAATAAGCTTAAAGTGGGTTTATTCTAATAGCTTGGATTGCAGAAATGAAACGCAAGAAAAGAAATAATATGTTGTGTGAAGTACATGCAAACCCTTCAGACTGGTTATTACGCACATTGCAAATAGCCTAAACCAAAATTTTTACATTTATTATGAAAGGATCGACACCGAGACACATTTCGGTCAAAATCAATTTTCATATATCTACCTCAATGTGAAAAACAGGAAAGTTTGTGAGGTTATGCCATGCTCACAATAAGTGCTCCATACTTCAAGGAAAATATTTGAAGTTCACAAATACTATACGAAAGGCATACGGTATCTCGTTAACTTTGCTGTTCCAAAAGTGAAAGCTTCAGCACCCTCTACATCTGTATCAAATGCATTGAGAATAGTTAAAGAGACACTGGCACATTTGAAAAATAGTGCGCCCTCAAGATTGTTCAAAATCGATATTTTTGCATGGTTGTAAGGCTTTTATATACGAAAGCCCTCACCCGAAATGATTAAGACCAAATCGGCTTCCTTATGTGTAAACAGAACGATTTTATAATTTAACGTCGCCGGCGACGTTAAATTCAACAGACGCCAGACGACGAAAATGGCGTTTAACACAAGAACACGCACGCCGTATGCGTGTTCCCACGCTATGCACACTGTTTGATCGGTCTATAACCTTTGTGATTTTAATATCAGTGAGTCAAAAATATTCAATTAATATACACATTTGTTGATTAAAGTTATGGAAAACTTAAAAGTTGGCCTACAAATTACCTGGATGTCTTTATCCTCATATCAATGTCCCTATCTGTTTTGGGGTACGTTATTTTTATGTGTAAAATATATCTCTGTTCTTCCAATGGCCTAGACTATCATTTGAGAGCAAATTGAAGACATTTCATATTTTGTGAAAATGTGCCAGTGCCGCTTTAATATTAGAAATTATCGCATACAACTCATTGTGTGTAAGATTTAATGGCTATCCCCAGCATCAACTAAGCTCGTTCGTATGTTAACCATGGTTTCACAAAAATATAAGTATTACTTACTTTTATACTATTCATGTTAACACTTAAGTGTATAACGGGTGTCTATATATGTGGCCCCAAAGCTTTGTTTTTGGCACGCCATGTTTAACGCTAAATTAGTTGTGCCCATTTTTTTAATTTCCTACATATCAGTTGCACATATTTAGGTTGAAAAAAGAAATCAAATCGGCCATTGCGTTTTTATGCTAATTTCCCCCTTACTGGAGTAACTCTTTCAATTATTTATTTCAGCAATGTAAATGTAGTTATGTTCTCCTATTAAGAGCTACATTTTATGGAAAAAGTTCTTCGGGAAAGTGGTTTTTCATATTTCGGCGGGAGAATTTAGTTCGCGTCATAAAAATCGGTTTTTGGACCGCCATTTTAAATCGGTACAACCTATTTTCATTTCTCCTGTTATATGGTCGAAATATTAACACTTTACACGGGAAATTTGCAAGATTTGTTTCGATGGAAGTTTTGAAGACCTGTAAGGAAAGGCAAAAACCTACTGGGACTAGCAGGCGCTTAGCCGGCCAGCTTGGTCGTTCGGAAGTTTCCGGTAAATGCATATATGATTTGCCAATCGCAGACACAAAAGGCTGGTTTAGCATGTGAGTATCTGTCTTTTCCTTCCCGATTTTCCCTGAATGTGTTTTCGAGGAGATACTCTGCCCCCTTTCTTCACCCCGCTGGCTACACTCCAGGGGACTAGTGGTGGATATTTAATACAATTTAAGAATCAATGGTGACTATTTCACATGGGTATTTATTTCCAGAATATTAATTTGTTGTGGTTTCTTCTCTTTTAAAGTTTACAAAACTTCGCATTGAAATTTTCAAATGTTTTAAAAGAAATCCAACCGGCCGACCCTATCTAAAATTTCAAGGTAAGGGGAACAGAACAAGTAAAATAATTTGATTTTTATTCGGACTAATACCAATACCACTGCCGGAGCAGTAATCTTACAGCCCAAAAGGTTTATTCATAAGAATGGTGCCAGAACAGCTGACCTCATGGGCTACAAGAGTTTTTCACCTCCATAAAAAAACAATTGCTGCTGAATCTGGGCCGTGGCTTCCCAGAGATATCTAAGATGGCAGCCAAAGTGAACGCCATAGCTGATAACAGTCGAATCAGTAAATATATATGTGAAGAAACAGCAAATACATATTGAAAGTATTTGCGAAATAGTTGGCATATGTTATTAGAGATAATAAACATATTTATGATACTTTCTCAGATGATTTCAGATATATCCCTAATCGTTTCAAACCAACCTGACAAAAAATACGGAGCGGACCCTGCCTTGGATTAGTGAGAAATCGCTCCTAGATCTAACAAAAAAAATACCGCTAACTCACTTTTGGCGGTGATTGTCAGATTTTCATCTGGGGACGTTAGGGATATGGCAGCCAAAAACTTGAAAATCTTTAAAAACAGCAAGATAGAAAATTTTCCAAACATTAAAAGTATTAAATGTATCAATGTGGCAATTAGAAAAAAACAAGCAAACAAACAAACAAACAAACAAAAAACAAACCTGATACCAGGTATTCCTGATTTCTAAACATGCGTCAAATTCGAAATAGAGACCAATATGTTGAAAAGAAAATGATAATATTTTTTATTAGCTATTTTGGTGTCCATTTTGATCCTGAAGTATGTGACGACTTTGCAAATGTCAGAAATTGGTTTATTTGGGTTTAGTAACCTAAATTCTTCACAGAAATGTTTACTGATGTAGTGCTAATTCTACTGTTATCAGCTCACACCATTTACGCTCCAATAGCATCTGTACTGCTGGACACAGCGCCGCCCATTCCGTATTAGCATCGCTAATTGGCCGGCTATTCTTAGACATGCGCTACGTCTTGGGACTCCCCAGCAGCCAAACGCTGTGTTAAAGGCTTGCGATTGGATTGAACAAGGAATGAAAAAAAAAAAAAAAAATGTTTCGCGGTACCTTGGATTATCGCGAAAGCGACGAATCAGGTGGTCGATCTGATGTTAGAAACGGGTTCCTCACAAAAAAGACCCCTTAGCTGACTAGTTTTTGAGTGCCTGGCGTGTGGCATGACTTGACAGCAGCAATCGAGAATTGAGCTAGCTGATAGGGTAAGAACAATGCTTGTATGTATCGAATTTTTCACGTTTTTTCGTCTTTTTTCAAATATAAACCTATATTATAAACTAGTCACCTAACTAGACAATAATTAGTTAGGAATATTTTGGTGCGTAAATCGTTACGATAGGCCAAGTATTTTTGCGCAATCTCCAGTGTACCGCAATGTACAAAAAATCCGAATCAACGCTATCTGACACTGTGTGTACGTGGAGTTTCCCACGCTCAGTCGATTATGATGCTGTTGATAACTCCCAAGCGCATTGAAGATTTGCCAAGGTCGCGGTGGCTCAAATTACTTTCTGACCGTGATCCAACAATGGCGGGCGCTGTGTGCCAAGACGACACGTAAATGGGGTGAGCTATAGCGTTCACTATGATGCCATCGTGGATATGTTGTGAAAGTCACGGTACAGACCCAGGAGCAAAGCATTTTTATGATGTGGGTGGAAGACCATTTGCCATCTATGTTGTTAGTAGCTGTTCCCGCGCTTTTCGTACGAACGAACTAGAGGTTGCCAATTGTTTTCTAGACCTTCATCCTAAGATGCTGTTAGTTCCTTTAGTGAGCTTCTTGAAGTCCTTTTTTACTGTTCTTTGATGCTGCGAACTTATTCTTTTCAAAATTAACCTTTTACATTTCTTCTTCTGTATCCTCGGTATTACTGGAACATTTATCGCTTTGGACCTCTTTAGGTCTATCAAACTTTAGCTTCATTGATTTTAAGACTTTACCGTAAAGAGACCTTGAAGCCCCATCTGGATTTTCCGATTTGTATAAATCATACATGATAGCAACATTGAGATCAGAAGATAAGTATTGATATGTCGCTGTTGCATCGCAGAAGTGTGATTCTAATCTAGGAAATTTGTTGATATGAGACTTGATTTCTGCTTGTAGTTTTTCGTCAATTTCTTTCAATTTCTCTGGTCTTCCTCCACGCCCTTCCTTCTCCACCACACCTTCATTAGTGACCTTTTCGAGAGATGTTCGAACTTGACGCTCCGATATTCCTAGTGTATCGAAAAACATCTTTTTGCAGACGGCAATTTTGTTTGAATCAGTAATCTCCATATCAGTCGGTCGTGGTAGAAAATAATGTATCGTGTTGTTTCTTCGGCTACCTGCTTTTTTGGCTACCTCGCTTTCAACTTTGGTGTATCTTACAATCCATTCCCGTTGTGACTGTAGATCTCCTGTTTCGAAATAGGCTGTCTTGATTCGCTGCCTCTGGTCAACTGTAAGATGAGCGCACATGAAGTTCCTGGATGTACATCTTGAATTAGAACGATCGCAACCAGGTCCAAGTGGCTTATCTAAACGACCAGGTACATCTTTTCCGCTGTGTCTACTTTTGTAACTAAGACCGCGGTTACGTCTATGCTTACTCTCTGCCCTCATTGTCATTTTGGCTGGTGTTTTATTTTCGCATGGCCTATTTTCATCTGCAAGTATTTCTGGACGTAGAACCTCTTCAACTTCTTTACAAGCAGCCGAAGTTTGACTAGAATCGATACCAGTGGCTTCATGCCGCTCACTAGGAACTAAACGCCTTTTGGACTGAGGGTTTAAAATCAACTGGGCAACCTCGCTCACTTCTTCTCCAGCAGTGGAATTGGTATTACCTAAATTTAACTCTTCACGCATCTCCTTATTAAGAACAAAATGAGAACTTTCTATCACTCTTTTACCATGCGCCGCCATTATGCTATGACTCGGCGAATCATCTGATTTTTTCCCGCCTTCTCTTGAAACGTCTGCTTGAGAATCCAAAGGAAGGGAGGTTTCTGACACTTTATCGTCAGATACTGTCATTGAAATAGAATGGATACCTAAATCAAGTGGTTCATGTGTATTTGACATATCTGTGTGGATGTTGGATAGTATATGTACAAACTGATTGTGGTTATTACAAGGATCGTTACACAGTATATGCTCAAAGCAAAGTCTACACTGACACCCTTCTCGT
Organism: Ophioderma brevispina; assembly: GCA_023653785.1. NCBI lineage: Eukaryota > Metazoa > Echinodermata > Ophiuroidea > Amphilepidida > Ophiodermatidae > Ophioderma > Ophioderma brevispina. Next base: position 71,468 of record JAMKCH010019448.1, read on the forward strand.
TGGCAGATGTTAAATTGTTCTTTATTGCAATTGAAGTTGTCACAAAGTTCCCGCTTCTTCTTGGATGCTTCGGTATCTTCTCCAACCTGGTGTACTTTGTTTACATCTGACGGACCTGGTTCAGTTATATTTGATTCTACGATTTGTACATAAGCCGATACAACATGTCCTGTGCAGAGAAAAATGATTTATAATAATAGATATATGCCATTTAATAATTGATATAGCAAAATGATGGAGACTCCCAAAAATATATGAAAGCCACTATTTCTTTATTTTCTTCAAAAACAAGTGCAGGCCCATGTCGCCCTCAATTTTTGTCAAAGTTGATTTGTTTTGATTTAAATTTGGAATTGTTGTAGTAAAGCAACTTACAGTGACTAAGCTTAATACTTTTAAAATTAACACAAATGACTGATATGAAGTAAAACTTTTACTTATATATCTGTGGTGTGGGTGTGAGTGTGAGGAGGGAGGGTTGACACGGAGTACTATATTTATAGCCGATTGATATTCTATGATGCCACATACTGGGTGCAGTGTCACCATCACGTGCCAAGCGCGGAATTCTTGCAATATTCGTTCTTTTATACACGTTTTCTCATGCAAAGATGTTTATTCCTTTTTATCACGCAGTATAGTAAACTGTACGCACAGTTAATAATAATTTGATAATTTGTATTTTTAACGCGCGACATATCCACGTAAACGTGATCAAGGCGCTGTGCGGCTGCCATGAAAGGCGCTCAGCACATCAGAGAAACCATAATACCAGAACAGATTTATGCCAAGAAGCTAAAAAAAAAAAAAAAAAAAATTATATTTGCTTCTACGATTTGTACATAAGCCGATACAACATGTCCTGTGCAGAGAAAAATGATTTATAATAATAGATATATGCCATTTAATAATTGATATAGCAAAATGATGGAGACTCCCAAAAATATATGAAAGCCACTATTTCTTTATTTTCTTCAAAAACAAGTGCAGGCCCATGTCGCCCTCAATTTTTGTCAAAGTTGATTTGTTTTGATTTAAATTTGGAATTGTTGTAGTAAAGCAACTTACAGTGACTAAGCTTAATACTTTTAAAAATAAACACAAATGACTGATATGAAGTAAAACTTTTACTTATATATCTGTGGTGTGGGTGTGAGTGTGAGGAGGGAGGGTTGACACGGAGTACTATATTTATAGCCGATTGATATTCTATGATGCCACATACTGGGTGCAGTGTCACCATCACGTGCCAAGCGCGGAATTCTTGCAATATTCGTTCTTTTATACACGTTTTCTCATGCAAAGATGTTTATTCCTTTTTAGCACGCAGTATAGTAAACTGTACGCACAGTTGAGTAAACTGTACCCACAGTTGAGTAAACTGTACCCACAGTTGAGTAAACTGTACACGCAGTTGATTAAACTGTACGCACGGTTGAGTAAGCTGTACGCACAGTTGAGTAAACTGTACCCACAGTTGAGTAAACTGTACGCATGGTTGAGTAAACTGTACACACAGTTGATTAAACTGTACGCACAGTTGAGTAAGCTGTACGCACAGTGGAGTCAACTGTACGCATGGTTGAGTCAACTGTACACACAGTTGATTAACTGTACGCACAGTTGTGTAAGCTGTACGCCACAGTTGAGTAAACTGTACGCATGGTTGAGTAAACTGTACACACAGTTGATTAAACTGTACGAACAGTTGAGTAAACTGTACGCACAGTGAGTAAACTGTACGCATGGTTGAGTAAACTGTACACACAGTTGATTAAACTGTACGCACAGTTGAGTAAACTGTACGCACAGTTGAGTAAACTGTACGCATGGTTGAGTAAACTGTACACACAGTTGATTAAACTGTACGAACAGTTGAGTAAACTGTACCCAGAGTTTAGTCAACCGTACATATTTACTAAACAGTTCCCACTGTTTGTTAATGTTCTCAAAGCATATTAACTTGTACCCCGATTATAATCTGTGGGAAGAGATTGTAAACTATGGGAACATCTGTGGCAACAAATTATAGTCAGTGGGAATCTATATCCATTCCCGGGGTCATATAATACAGTGTACAGTGACTGAGTGTCCTGGCCACCCATCTGTATATTGTGTTCTCCATTGAGTGCTATACGCATCACTTGTTTCAGCACTGTACCCAAATGGCCTTGTCTACAAGGTCACGGTTTATTCCGTACATGTTGCTATTGTAGCTAGGACACTCTCTCATGGGGACACTCAATTTCTTTACACCCGGCTTCATACCATGGCATGGTCACTTTGACATGAACTAGTCAGGCCTTCCGTCTGAGCGTGCACATAGTTCTAATTATGGGTAACTTTGCATAATAGGTAGGAAACTTAAAGCAATAACAGCACAGTTTTCCGGATATTTGAGATTTTTGCACAGAATCGAACACACGCCAGCGTAAGGTGCGATTCGCAATTGGTCAAAACACTGCGTAACTGACGGCGCTTGCACGGGGAGTGCGTGCGAACTGTCCGAGAAATAAATCCAGCAACTATAGTAAACAATACCTGTGAATGGTAGAGCTCAAAACTATCCATGTGTTACAAAAGAAGGAATTTTGTAATCATAATAATTAATATCGGAGATCTCCGATAATAATTTAACGGCTGCTGGAAACGTTCTTCCAATATGAAATAGCCGGAAAATTGCGCCATGTACGTATCTATGCTCATCCATTAGTTGTCCCGTCGGTTCAGGAAGTCAAGTTGGAGATCATTTTCGTGAGGTGACACTATTTCATCATGGACGGACATAAATTTGGCGTTTCCAGCTCCGCCATAAAATTACAATCAGGGATCCCGATTGCAATTACAAAATTGCTTCTTTCATGACAAATACGCACTTTTGAGCATTACCGCTCGCAGGTATAGTTAATAGACAATTACCAACACAAGTGTGCAAAATCTCAAATTTTGAAAATTGGGGCGCTTTTCAAAAAATGTGCTGTTATTGCTTTAAACTTCAATTAAACATCACAATTAGCATAGTGGATTAGGAATTGTGCGTTTGATGATAAATCTCTGAATTTTGTCAGAGTTAGGGTCCAAAGTCCAAAGAAAGATTTCTCATGCTTCTTGGTGGGGGGGGGGGGGGGGGTGTGAAAGGGTACATATGAGAAATTAAGATGGCTCCAATCTTGATAAAAGTATACAAAATTATTCGTCTAGTTATTAGGATCCCGAATATGTTTTTTTCATGTACGACCTGTAGCTTCGGAAAGTTTAAATTTGGTGAAAGTGACCCAAATATGGCCAATTTCAAATTGTTCAAAGTGAAAAATAGTTTAAAAACTTGCTCAGAATTCATTAAAATGTGATTCAAACTGCTAATCTAGATCACAAAGGAAATACCGAGCAGTTTCTACCATCTGCTGTGTTTTGTTATCATCTTATGTGGTCAAAGATTAAGGGTTATTTCAATGTGTATAACCTCCCGTTCACAATTACGGACTGTGTATGATCAAAACCTTTTTACAACGTCGCTCTTGACACTGCAGATGCGAAAGGTTTTAATGGGTTTTTATCGCAGAAAACGCTAATATCAATTGTTACAATCCCAATTGAAATCAAAATCGGACATTTCAGTTCGAAAATTAATGACTGATTGTTGCTATCATAATCGCTAACGTCCCTAGAGGAAAATCAGGCAATCACCGTAAAAAGTGAGAATTTTGGGTGTCAGATCTAGGAGCAATTTCCTAGTAACCCAAGTAATGTAAGTAAAAGCGCAAAACAAAACTTTTCGGTTGCAAGTATATTTACAGGAATACACCAAATTTTGGTTAAACAATTATAAATACTCGAACTACAGTGTGAGTCAATAAAAACCTTACATTCAGAATAAAAAAATAATTAAAATAGTAAAGAATTATTTGATTTGGTTATACAGATGGATAAAAAGGCTTTCAGAAAACGTTTATTCGGTGTCATCTGGACTTTGGAGGAAGAAGTTATGCCTATTTTGCTGAGAGACTTAAAAATCCTGTTTGGCGAATTTTTAGCCAAACAAAAACGCATCGTTTACATAGAGTAACATTGTCTTCAGCAGTGATTTTAGTAAAACATTTAACACCAAGTTATTGTTAAACAATAGAAGGTGGGAGAAAGAAAGTCAAGATAGCGGTGTAAGACCACAGTTTACTTTGGATAAGCAAGATTTCATGGTTTTAATCTACAACGAAACTTGGGAGCCGAAGTGAAACCATAGAAGGTTTTGTATTTAGCTTGAAAAACAGTGCATTATTAAATTTGTAAGTTTTAATTCCAATTTATTTAGAGAAAACTTCGGTTTTAGTTCTCCTCGCAATTAATGGATGCTGAGTATACTGTATTTGTGCAAAATTATTACTTTAGAGATGTAAAACAAAAATCTCTGAGCAGTTTCATTATGTTCATGAACTGAGACATCGATATGGGGGATTTTCAATAACCGTCTCTTTATGATTGGACAATGGTAATTTAATTTGAAGATATTTTACTTATAATTATTTTACACAATAGACCGTTTTATTCAAACTGATTTGTTTTTGTCAAGAAGAAATCGATACCAACTGAAATTGCATGTGTGAATTATCTTTGCTGTAATGAGTTATGATTTACGTCGGCGTCGGCGTTAACAACAACATTTTTATGGTCTCTCCGCAAAATTGACATAGTTTCTGAACCCAAAGTCCGAAAGACACCAAATAAAAATCTTCTTATAGCCTGTTTGTCCCTGTAAACAACCAAAGCAAACATTCAAGCAAAAATAACGTTTAACGTTTCAAGAAAAATCTTTCCTGAATGTAGGTTTTTTATTGACTCACACTGTACAGATGTGCATTATACATGTATAGACAAAACTACACGGTCTCTAAACTAGTCCCTCTAGATATCCCGGAAAAGAGTTATTCCACAGACCACACACTTGCGTGTGGAAACCAGTGCAAGGTTGTGTAGAAAGTATTCTAGAGTTTCAAGGGGCTGTATCCCTAACACCCCTAGAAGAGAATCTGACGATCACCGCAAAAAAGTGAGATAGCGTTATTTTCTTGTTAGAGCTATAGGAGCAATTTCCCCCTAAAACAAGGCAGGCGCCTGCTCCGCCGTACATTAAATTAATTGTGGTGGGGTGGAGCAACTCTTCGGCGCAATAGCAAAAAAGACATGATTCAAAAGCGTGTAGTTTGTTTTTTAATTCAATACGCGCCGGTTAGTCTTTACAGCTATTCTACACTACATTTTTCTGATCCCCGCGTGTAATATATGCTACAGTCACGGGCATAACCCCTGTTATATGTTGCAAGTACGCTTGGTTGCCGGCCAAAACGGCGCATCACCTGATAGCACGGGGTCGCGGTGCACGCATGCAGTGAGAGACGCACGGGTGTGCCTTGTTACAGCAATTATGGCCGAGATAATAAAATCATGCATTTAGGCCATCTCCATCTTTTAATTCGATACAAATACCGGGTGTCTCAAAAAAAAAAAGGAAACCTCAAAGCGCCCGCTGTTTCACGAAAAGAAAAGAGTAAACCATACAATTTCATTAGGTTTCCGACACCGAAAAAATCTTTCCAACAGGACACATTTTGACCGAGTTATGGCCGATTGAAAATTTGTACCACTTTTTCATTTTATCCACGGATTGTTACTGTCTGAGCTGTCTTTATTTAATACACTTTTTCCAGGCACATTCTTTCGTTTATGGTTTCTTTTTTGTTTTTGCGACAAAGATCAGTTCTGATATTGAAAAGGTTAGTTTAAATTATTAGAAATTCCAAAATCTTGATCTTCTTCTTCTTTCTGTGCTGCTCTGCCACCCACTCCCTCATTTGGCTGCCTCTAAGACCATGAAGACGGATGCAGGCTTGCGTTCTCTTTTCCATTTCAATAATCGACTTCTAATCATTCTTGTCCGTCGGATGCTTGCAGAGGCAGCGGTTATTCTATTGCGAAGTTCTGGCAAGCTAGCTGGTGGTTCCTTTACATACACTTCACTCTTTAATGTTTCCCCCTAGAGCAAAGTCGAGCGGAGTCAAATGGGGGGATCTTCGCAACAGAATAACCGCTGCCTTTGCAAGCATCCGACGAACAAGAATGATTAGAAGTCGATTACTGCAATGGAAAAGAGAACACAAGTCTGCATCCGTCTTAGGGGCTACCAACTTCCCCAAGTGGGGGAAAAGAAGAATGAGGCAAAATATTGGAATTTCTAATAATTGAAACTAAACTTTTCAATATCAGAAGTGACCTTTGTCGCAAAAACAAAAGAAACCATAAACAAAAGAATGAGCTTGGAGAATGTGTATTGTCTAAAGACAACTGAAACAGTAACAATCCGTGGATAAAATGAAAAAGTGGGCCCAATTTTTAATCGGCCATAACTTGGTCAATATGTGACCTTTTGGAAAGATTTTTTTCGGTGCCGGAAACGTAATGAAATCTTCTTTCCGGATGTGTATTAATTTGTATGGATTACTTATTTCTTTCCGTGAAATAGAGTGCGCTTTGAGGGTTTCCTTTTTTTTGAGACACCCGGTATTTTCTTTCGTCAATATTTTAGAAAAAAGTCGCTAAAAGTGGTTCTGAAATATCATAATCCACGTGTGTGTTGCCCTTTTCATCGGGTTAAAATAAAACTTCACTGCTGTACAAACTAGTAGAGATACGAATCTTTACGTGCTTTATAATCAACCCCATTTGCTATAGGCGATCTAGAGATATGTGCAATGGTCTGCAGTATGCCAATAATCTATTTTGTGGCTCTTATCTGTATGCTCTTCAATCGCCTAAACATCCATTACGTAGCGAAACTGTTATCTACACATGTACTATTCAAGGCTGAAGGTAGGACCCTCTCCCATGCCCACATGTAGTGTGCAAATGGACATATAGCAATAAAGTCAATATGGTGGTTATCCACGAGCCTCCCTAGCATTCTTAATTATAGTGGATTTATTCCGTATATGCTTGATTGATTTCTTTCATCCAGGCCTTATACACCAAGGAGACTTAGGTGGCTCAATGATGATCAATGGTTGTGTATGTCCACCCTAGGTACAATTGCACAAAAAGCAGGGCAAATAGAGGATAATCTCACAAGGGATTTCACTTCATAAAGAAATCCAAAAGGGCCTGAAAAGGTTCTGTATAATAGCTGAAGTATTGTTGAAATCTGAAATGCAAATGGGGGCATTCTGTATTTTGCATTCTCACGTTGCACCAACCTCAGCTCGTTTGAAGAGGGGCATCATTGAGTATCACGAAACCAAACAACTTCAGGTAAAGTTTGGAGGAAGCTGTGTACTCTATGATCAAAGTATTAAAATTACTTTCACTATGAGAAACTCATAACATTCTATAAGGCCGACAGGCTGATCAGAACTAAATTTCGGTTTAATGTCACATTTTTAAAATGAGTTGTACGTTGTCCCAAAATGTCACAAAAGTGAATTGTACTAATTGCCGTTAAAACCCTTTCCCCGGATCCGTGCTAGGCACATTCACAGGCCTCACACACCAGGGACTTTAGCGATAAAGATTGGCAATTACTGACCTCCCGTCGGCAAACATGTGTGGGCACATGAGCTGATATCGGGTTGCAGTTTCATTGATAAACGGCCTCGCGGCGAGACACTCTGGCTAGAAAATCTAGGGCCGTCTGCGGTCAAAACCGCTCTGTCTCGCTAGTTTTGAAAAATTGTCAAGGTTGACTTGCCTAAAACAATGGAACCACTGAAGTGAATCTGGGTCAGAAGTGACCCAAAGTCCGGGGAACGTGTTAAATGACCGCACCTATCCAGATTACCAAAAGTAAATCGGGTAACATTAGGAAGCCTAGTCTTTACTCCTTAAACTTATATCAAAAATTTAGAAGAGATTTCATTCGAGATATCATTTTTAAAGTAGTAATTGCCTGATTGTATTTTTTTTACAGACAGGATGTATATATAAAGCTTTAAAATATCATATTGCAATAATTACCGCTACATACCATCTTCTTGTTGTTGACCATTGCCAGGATTACGATCAGTACTTGTTTGAATGTTTACGCCCTGATCAATGTTCCTTTGATCACTCTGGATGTTCGTGCTTTCAATACCTAATCAAATTAAAATTAAAATTAAAAAAAAAAAATTCAATGATCGCATTATACCAGTTTATATTGTATTTATCAATCGCCATGAGATGTAGAGATACGCAATACCAAAGTGCTGCCTTTGTTCGAAACGTGATTAGATAAACAAACAAAAGTAACAGCAACAACAAAAAATATCTAAATAACAATTTGTTTCTTAATTACCTTTCAATCTCTTCGGAAGATGTGTCGATACTTCGTCAAAGTAAGACCAGTCACTTCCCTCGTCCATTTGCACTGTTTCGTCTGTTCTTCAAGAGTATTTTTCCACCATTCATACGCCACTTTCGCGCCCGATAATCCATACGATAAATCCATCCATTGCACCCTTCCCTGTCCTATATTACCGTAACATACATCAGTATGTTAAACCACTGACAAACTTTTTTTTCAAAAACAAAAAGATATGAGCCAGGGATGGCGTAACAATTTACTGCTGGGCTTTTACAGTTATTTTGGTATTTGTTTTATTGTGTAATTTCTTCCTAGTCTCCATTCACGTGGCTTAGGCGACAGGGTTGGATTACAACATCAGGCAAACCTCTGATGACACAAATAATTCCGTCAGACCGTTAATTAGTAAAAAAGGATTATCACATTGAACCCCACCCCAATCGGGCACTAACGGGACCCTTATGTAAAAATGAAAAGCATAAAAAAACGTAAACTCATCTGATTGGCTCGCTTCTTTCAGTTCGTTAGCGTCCCATTTGAGTGAAAAAGGGGGCACATACTCTGCGAAACAGGAGCATCCCTCAAGTTTAATCCATTACAGTAAGTCACAGCTGTTTAAAAGTCTCATTTACTATGACAAAACCAAATAAAACAAAAATTACGCCGGCGACACAGTTCTGACAACTGACTTGGAATATTTAGTCCACTAACTAAATTCTGTATAACTTTTACTAAATTTCATTGCGGGCAAATTATGAATTTTCTTAAAAATCTAGTTTTCCACGTCTTCCTTTGGAGAATGAGCATATAGAGGGCGCTATAACATACAAATCATGACCTTTGTAGGCCTATATGGCAAAATTCCCGCAATGGATTTGTCTGATTTTTGTAGAGATAATAGCTCCTGCATGTCCCTACTTATATCAGTTGTCAAAATTGTGTCGCCACTGCTTAAAACTGCTCTAAAAATAAAATAGACAATCTGTATGCGGTCAAACAGCTGTGAGGTCATGTAAAGTAAGGTCAATGACAAAATCTGTTTATGTTTGTCACATTTTTCATTCAAAATTTCCTAGCATAGGGCAAAAGGCTTAAAGGTGCAACAAGAGATTTCACATATCAGGTGTCCCTAAAAAAATCGAAAGTGCTGATTTTTGCCCTTATATATAGCTTTCCATCAAAAATATTACCATCTGAAAGAATTAAGCTGAGAATTGTTTCTTTGGTACAAAAATTGTGAAATTCCTAATTTCGTATAGGAGCAAATATGAAATTCAGCCTGTTTTATATTGAAATATAAGCAAATCAAAATCACTTTTTTTCTATCTTTTAAGACATTTCAGTAGCCAAATACAAGGTAAGAAATCTATTGAGTGTCTAGTCTATATGAAATTACTATTATGGCACAATATTCGGGTGCCTCAAAATCTCTCGTTGCACCTTTAATTTATATGACAGGTGTTTTCCGTGTAGATTCTTATTCTTCTTGGCAATTGTTAAATAAAATTATGTTTATTTCATTACACACATGACTTGGTTACGTTTCTTGGCCTATTTCTTGTAACCCCTCAGTTGAGCGTGATCTTCATGGAAATGCGGGCATATCGTGCATATCGATTGTTCAAGCATGAACATATGCATGTAATTAAACCATTAAATGTAAAACTAAAATCGTTCATCAATCCTATGACATACCTGTTGTCAGTCAAAATGGTCTGAGATATCTATTGATTTGTTTTTTACCATTATCAATGATACTGGCGAGGATTTTAACGATAAGAATGTGGGTGTTGTGGCCCTTGACATCACACAGGCCTTTGATAAGGATGTTCATAAATACGCTATAGGCTTTTTACCACAGGTATTCTTGCTATTATATAGGAGATTGTAAGTCGTTCGCCGTTAAGAGCTGTCAATTAAGTTTTCGTCGGGTGTAACAGGCAGGCCGCAGAGGTCTGGAAATGCCTTTATTTTACGTTCCCCGTATGCACAGTCAACGTGGATTTTGAATATTAATTAGATTTGCAAAAAAAAAAAAAAAAAAAAAGCCTATATGGCAAAATTCCCGCAATGGATTTGTCTGATTTTTGTAGAGATAATAGCTCCTGCATGTCCCTACTTATATCAGTTGTCAAAATTGTGTCGCCACTGCTTAAAACTGCTAAAAATAGACAATTTGTATGCGGTCAAACAGCTGTGAGGTCATGTAAAGTAAGGTCAATGACAAAATCTGTTTATGTTTGTCACATTTTTCATTCAAAATTTTCCTAGCATAGGGCAAAAGGCTTAATTTATATGACAGGTGTTTTCCGTGTAGATTCTTATTCTTCTTGGCAATTGTTAAATAAAATTATGTTTATTTCATTACACACATGACTTGGTTGCGTTTCTTGGCCTATTTCTTGTAACCCCTCAGTTGAGCGTGATCTTCATGGAAGTGCATATCGATTGTTCAAGCATGAACATGTGCATGTAATTAAACCATTAAATGTAAAACTAAAATCGTTCATCAATCCTATGACATACCTGTTGTCAGTCAAAATGGTCTGAGATATCTATTGATTTGTTTTTTACCATTATCAATGATACTGGCGAGGATTTTAACGATAAGAATGTGGGTGTTGTGGCCCTTGACATCACACAGGCCTTTGATAAGGATGTTCATAAATACGCTATAGGCTTTTTACCACAGGTATTCTTGCTATTATATAGGATTGTAAGTCGTTCGCCGTTAAGAGCTGTCAATTAAGTTTTCGTCGGGTGTAAGTAAAATACCTAGCGCTGAACCTCGTAGGTCGGTCCACGCCTACTGATGGGTGACCAGTGTGTCCAAGCTTTGTTCTGCCTGTTCACCTCACTACCTATCCTATTTGCATTATGTTATATGTATCTCAGCAAAAAAATCTGTCTGAACTGAACTGATGACTCTGAAAAGAGCAGCGCTCGCTACCATAGATTTTCCCTTGTGTTTGTGGGCTTGCGCTCTAACGTCAAAAATTGAAAACTTGGAACTTCAAAGTACGAGATCATTTTAAAGGCACCTGTAGCTCGAAACAATAGCCTTCATCATATTACTTTGTTGAAGAGTCATGGTCCTAATCGTTAAAAAATACTAACCTATTGACCAGTCGCTTTATAGCCAATAAAATGACGTTTGGTGATAGGTATACAGTAAGTCTGTGGGAGTTTTAGCGGTATGAATCCATTATGTAGAGTTTGTAATTGTAATGAAATAGAAGGCATGCATCATTTCCTGTCCATGTGCAGATCTTTGAATAAAGTTAAATAGGGTCGAAGGACGTAAACAGTTTGTGAGTCAATAACCTCAGCGATGGTTCTTCTTCATGTCAGGTGATTCAGTCACCAAATTAAATACATATGCTAAATGACCCTATTGGAATAAATAAGACGTGGTGCTCTCTTAAAATCTCATCTTAAAGGTACGTAAGAAGTAAGATATATATTGCTAAGACCAGCTTTTGCTGGTGCTATAGTATTCTAATTTTTTCATTAATATAATTTTCAATGTGACTTTTGAGAATAAATTCATAACAGGTAAAGTACCTATAAAACCTATAGGATTTGCAAGAGAAAAATTAAATTTCTCCTAATGCTAAATTAAGAAGGTGAAAATCTGTTTACATGCTTAGAGAACTTTCTAGAGGGAGATGCTATATATAGCTGGGATTTTCCATATATGGTACAAGCAAGATAGCATAATAGGTAATTCCCCAGAGGGATGTCAAGGGCATGCTTTCCTATTGGAGAGTGTATATATGAAGTACTACTTTGGCGTATAAATTACTTAAGTATAATGGGAATCAATGGATTTTGTGGTCTTAAAAGGTGGACATTTGTGGGAGACAGACTGGTGCATTGAATATTTTTATTTACCGCTGGACTGTTATTTACGTACCCTCGTCTACTTGAGCACTTTTTGTGACCCAAAACTACCGGTCCCGGGGGGGGGGGTGGTACCACCCCCGTGATTTTCTTTACTGAGCATCGAATACCTGTAAATTATGGTACCAACGGATAGCTTTGAGTTTCTCTTCATTGGTACTCAAATAAGTACCTAACATCACACCATTATGACTTCACTAGAACGTAATATGTTTGAGGAAAGTACGAAAATACTGATATTAGGGTGGCGAAATGGGTAATTTGATCTTTCCCAATTTAGCGGACTCAAACATACTGTGTCCCATCGACGCCAAAAAATAAAACAAAATAAAAAAATAAAAATGAACATTCAAAAAAAAAATCTGTTTTTTTTTATTTTATTTTTTTACTTAGGATTTTTTTTTCGGTTTTTATTTAATTTTTTTTTTCAGAATTTTTTTTTATAAATTTTTTTTTTTAGAATGTTTATTTTTGTTTCAAAAAACATTACAAAAAAACTTTTTATTTTTTTAAATTAGAATTTTTTTTAAAATTTTTCTCGCACAGATTTTTTTCTCGTTTTGATTTTTTTTTCACTGGTTTTTTTTGCGTCGTTTCGTACGATTAAATTGGAAGTGAAATAAATTTGAACGTGAAAAAAACAATTTTCTCTCTTGAAATGGCTGGATACAAATGCCGGGAACCAGCCACGGAGGAGAGTCCTGGCCGAGACGAAGTCTCTGTTTTTGTTCTGCTTTTAGAATGCCGTGTTGCATGCATTCCTTTCGATCATTAGACTACCCCACATTGGCCGATCTAGTTTCCTTGCAGAAGTGGGCTACCTGGAAGCAGAACTGATACACAGCAATATAACATGTCTTGGTCTGTCCTGGACAACAATGCACAGACCAGAACCTTGCGGAAGTGAAGCAGTCATACGCTGCTGTAGCCTGTAAAGCCTACAACACTCTCTAGATTGCTGGATCATATTTGAGATGCCCTGTGTTTGGACACGATAAAAAAAACGACTCACACAAATTAGACTAAAATTTGGATCATTTTTGCTGTTTGTTGTGGATGATTTGGCTTAGGAAACAGGGGGCTTGGCACCCCAATATTTTGATTGCGAGGCGGGGGGGGGTGGCCGATACCCTTGCACCCCCCATCATAATTTTAATACACTTTTAACCAAATATTCAATCCAAGCCTTCCCCCTCAGCAACCCCTCCTTGTTGTTCAGACGCGCCGCCGGCCCTGCGCGAAGGCCAGCGGGAGGGCCCCAATCCTGAAATTTTCCTAAGCCAATTCATCACACGAAGAAAAAGTAAAGCTTTTTGTGAATGTCTTGTTTGGCCCCCGTGCGTCATTGTCCCCTAACTACTCACTGAAAAAAGAAACTGATGTATGAATGTGGCCAGTGTGGCGTGTTCTGATGGGCGCCTGCACATATCATACACTGGGCAATAACCAGGTGGTGCAAGAAGGCAATTTTTCGGGGGCCCTGCCCAGGCTGCATGGCTAAACTTGTTATACCATACGTCCCCCTTTCTTTTCTTTTTTTTTTAATATTAGAGAACAAACAGGAATCAAGGCTGCCAATTCCTTTATTTTTCCCCGAAAAACAAATCAAAGATAGCATTTTCTTTCAAAATGCACCAACGGGACACTTAAACATGGGAATAATTTGAGCCAATTAATATGTACAACATCCATTGGTCTGTATGTAACTCCTAAAGCAACTTTCAAATAATTGAGCCCAGATAATATAGCGGACAATATATAGACCAAGCATTTCATAGTACATCTGATGTCTAATAGTTATTGTTTATGGGGGGTTTCATTATGGCAGGTTGTAATAAACCCAAGATCTAGGAAGAGGGCTGCATCATGCAGCAACCTAGAGATTTTCACAAAATCCGGACGATATTTGATTAGAGTAGTTTATACTAGTGCATAGGCCCTATCTTGGGAAATAATCTTTATAAAGAAAACTTCTGTGTAGTTACAACTTAGTCCACCCAACGCGTTTTTTTTTTTCTACTAGAAATGCGACCGTCCGGGGGGGGGGGGGGGGGGCGTTCCAACCCACCCGATTTTCGTAATAAATAATGGAAGGACTAATCTGTGGTATATCCAAGGTAGCGACAAATGTCCTTTCTTCAAATAAAGTAACAAACATATAAACTAAACGATTTAATTGACGTTCATAGTGATCGTCACAACGGTGAGTGATATAATAGAAAAGTAATACACAATAATCTAAAAAATAAGACTGATATACAAATATTGTCAGTATTTACTTATAGTTTTTAGCGCATTATTAACATAAGTACCATTTTGGCCATTTTACCTAAGTCTAAGCAGCGTTGGTGTCAACCACCCGCACCACACCACACACACACCTTCCGACTTTGACGGAACCCCGCGTGGTACCGCCATTTTTTTCGCTAAAATGACCGGCAAAAAAGGATGAATTAAAATTAAAGAAAAGCCCATAGGAAAATATTATAGTTCAATGTTACAGACCTTTTCAAATGGGGGGGGGGGGGGGTGGAAGAAGGGGGCCCCGATGCATTTTCTGACGGGGGAAATTTGGAGCCTTTTCCATAGACACTGTACTACACCGGTCAGTGTATTGGGGGCTGACGGGGAGGGGCCAGGCCTGGGGGGCCCAATTGGGCAAGGGTTCTGAGCAGAGGAGCACTCGCCCCTCCCTGCCATGATCCTGTTATACCAAGGATAGGCCCCCTACCACCCGTTCCCTGGACAATCACTGTACAAATGGCAACGGGGTATAACAGGAGTAGGATCAAAAAAACAAGTTGTTAATACCCGTCTAGAAAAGGAATTTCTTTTTGGGGAAAAGAAAAATAGGTTTAGTAGTTGGGTGGGGGGGGGGGAAGAAGGTAAAGGTAGTGGAGGGTGGTGCTATAACCACTAGTTTCAAAGCGATTGAGAATGAAGAGTGGGATTTTTCAGAAAGCTAGGGGGTCAAATTGTGACGTCAAAGAGGCTTCAATTAGATAATGCCGCTTCCCATTTCATCGCCCAACCACAAACAAACAGCAAAATGATCAAAGTTTTGTGTGACATCTAATCGGAGACGAAGGAGGGAGGGAGCGAAAAGGCAGGAAGACAGGCAAGATCGGCAGGAGCCGACAGGAGGAGCCAGGCCCAGGCAAGGCAGGGCCAGGGCGAAAGAAGTGGAAGAAAAAAAAACAGCGAACGAGCGGCGCGCCGGGTGGGCGGGGGCAGGAGGGGAAGCCCCAGCCAGTGAGAGAGCGAATAAGGGGGAGGGCAAGACACAGCCAGGGGGGGCACACAAGCACGGACCAAGGTGACGCCAAAAAAAAACAAAAGGGAAAACAAAAAAAGCGAAAAAGAAAAAAGAAAAACAGGGCGAAAAAAAAATAAAAGGCGGAAAAAAAAGCGGGAAAAACAAGGCCGAAAAAAAAAAGAAAAGGGAAAAAGGATAAAAAAAAAAAAAAAGAAAAGGTTCTTTTTTTAAAAAATTTTTAAACAATTAAAAAAAAATTCTAAAAAAAAAATTCTAAAAAAAAAATCTGAAAAAAAAAAAGTGCGAAACAAAAAATAATGAATGGTAAAAATAAAAAAAAAAAAAATTAAAATTCTAAAAAAATTTTTAAACAATTAAAAAAAAATTCTAAAAATAAAAGTTCTAAAAATAAAATCGAAAAAAAAATTAAACAAAATCGAAAAATTTTATTTAATTAATTTTCATTTTTTATTTTTTTTTCATTTTATTGATTTTTTTTGGCGTCGATGGTACAACGTAAAAACACCTTTATTATAGAACTAACATGTTCTCATTATATAAAACTACATCAAGTAGAGTAAAAAAACTGCATGAAATGTGGGATTTCCCAACCTTTTTTGGAAAAGAAAAGAAATTTTTCTTCACTGTTGTCAGGAAAATTGGCACTTTTGCTGCCATGCGAACTTTATGGACGTCATTGTGACGTAATGCTAGGATGTTGGTACTAATTTTGGTATCAATGGAAAGAAGGGACCTAGCTATCTTTGTGTTTCCAAACCAAGGGTCTGTAAAATTCCTGGTTGTGCTAGGCATGGTGGTGCTTCTCTCTCCCCCATCCATCACTTTGGGATCACCATGTATCTTACCTATACCCCGGTGGATCTTTGTTTTTGGATGAAATGAGCGGAAATTCAATTGGTAATTGACACTATCAGTGATTTGCTAAATCAGAAAATCAATAAATTTTGTTTTTTGAATTTTGCATTTTTTAGTGGTAGTATAGCAGGTAAATATGCTACATCTCTACAAGTTAAGGGACCAAAGTAGACTAATTTTACAGATTTACTCAACCGATTCATTTGAAAATAAATATTAAACCTTCATCCTCGTTGTTTCTTTGTAAAAACATCATATATCTGAGTAATAAAGTATTTTCTAGCCAAGAGGGAAAGCCCTGTGGCAGTGGCAGATTAAGAGTCAGCAGTGTCAAGCAGAGTTGCTGACAGGCCCCCCTAAAATATTGATGTTAGAGAGACCACCTTAAGCTGCTGACAGGGCCTTTTCCGTAAATACCGCCCCACTGCCGGTGGTATCCAATTGTCTCGTTGGTTTTGTTAATGAAGTTTAAATTGTATGTTTTATCCCGATGCCAGATTTGTTGAAACTGTTCGTATTTTCTCATAGGATCCAAAATGATCTTTCCAATATGTGGCATTTTTTTTTTTGGTTGCATAGTAATTGGCAAAAGGCCTATGGGTTTACATGGTTGGTAGGGGTCAATCGAACTTGCCCTGGATGTTACCAACAGTTAAAATCATTGTTTCTTCTTCTGCTTCAGTAGGACAAGAGAAATCATAATGACACCACTGTCCACAAAAACGAGCATTTTCCCAGGATGACCTTGGACATTCATAGGCCTATACCTGTGTAATTATTGGTCTAAACCTAAAAACTATACTTGTTTTAATAATCTCAACAAGAGGAACATATTGATGTATAATTTAACACTGTAGAATTGCATATTTAAATCCTACTGACTTTTTCCTTCCCCCCTTGAGGTCTGAAAATTTGAGACCGTTATTTTCTGATAGTCTAGTCCTGAAAAGTAACAAAATCACTTTTAGCATTAAGATCCTACGTGAGTTCTCAACAAAGGTTGTGAGTATTTTCGAGCCCCGCTGTGGCCAATTGTTTTTCGTTTAACCAACCGCGTAAAAATAAATAGACGACCACGATGGGATTCGAACCCATACCGTCCGATCCGAAAGTCGACGGACGCCTTCCTTAGGCCACGCGCCGTAAATGTAAATTGCTGAACATCGTTACCATGCCTTTCTAGATTTTGAGGCACCCAAAGTACACAAATAAGGGAAAGCTCGTTTGTTTAATCAACAGCTATTGTATCCTTTCGTTAGCTTGTGTTATTGTTATGGATGAAAACAAATCCTGAAATCAATGCAGCCTTTGATCATGATTGAATAGGCACCGGTTTTGTGGGAGATTTAAAATGCAGATCGGGTCAGTCAAATTACAATTGATCTTCAAACTGACTGCAGTTGGAGATGAAGATTAAGTTGCATCAGCAATAGAAGCTAGTAATAGGGGAAAATCTGAATTGGGTGGAATTTACAGGATTTCTAAATTTATACAATTCAATTGTTATTAGTTTATGGACGTGATTAGATGTGTAGATAATTATATCCTAACGAACATATTTATACCGCATTCACACTTAAGTGAGTAACGATAAGCAAGTACATTAATCACGACCACGATGGGATTCGAACCCACACTCTCCCTTCCGAGCCGAAGTAGGACTGCCTTATCCAATTAGGCCACCGGCCGATTGTTTTTCATAATCTCAGGTCATAAGAATACCAAACAAATCTGAAAAAAATACAAAATTTCCCCCTTAAATTAATAAATGAACACAAAAGTGAAAACGTAGAAATTAAACAGAATGAAAACAAGTGACAAGACAAAGCAACAGTAAACATATAAAATTCATGTCCCTTAAAGAGTCTTTAAGTTTGTGTATAGGCCTACTATCAAAGATTATGGCTCGATTTTTTCACACAATACACAAAAAATCTTATTTGCACCTGCATTAAGTTGGCAAAATTTGAAGCAACGTACATGAAGGAAATTTGTTATGTCGTTTTACTAAAGATCTGCGGATGGTAGCGAACAACATTCCGGAAATATCATAACTATACTTATACCTTCGAATCCCACATATCGAAAACGAATAGAGGTTCTTCCACCTTTCGGATAGCGGCCATCTTGCCGGGAATGGTAAGGCCCATTCCAAATTTCTGGATACTTTTCTAATCTAAAGTAACGACATGCATGTTGGTAGGTACCATACAAGTATTGATCACACTTGATAGAACAGTACTGTTGAGTCGGGTATATAATTGATCGATGCAGAATCCTACGGGAACAACACCTTATGTGTATATATGTTACGCATGAGTGAGGTGAAAGGCCTTCGTTTTTCATTTGAGTCTAGTCAATCAAAATAAAACGTATATGATACGCTATTCTTACCAGAATAAGAGGGAAGGCTATGTTCGTCATATATGTTTTAATTGATCTAGTTTTTGTTAGAAAAAAAAAATTATTTTTTTTTTATGTATTGTGTAACTGGGATGAAGAGCAACTCCTGTTAATATTGATTCATGATTGAACCGGGGAAACGAGCTGGTTTTTGGTAGATCATTGATTCATAATGCAGAGAGAGTCAGGAATAGGCCGAGCGATTAGATATGTCAAACCTACAAGTTGGAGTAAGATTTAAAAAAATGCGAGCCCTTGCACTTTTCACAAAATATTAAATTCTTCAAATATTGCTCTCAAATGATAGTCCTAGGCCATTGGAAGAACAAGATAATATTTTACACATAAAAATACAACCAACCAAAAATATAGAACATTGATAGAGGATACAGACCTCCAGCAAGTTTGTAGCCAACTTTTAAGTTTTCCATAACTTTAAGAATCAATCAACAAATGTGTATATTACAAGTGAATATTGTTTGACAAAAAGTCGTACTCACTGATATTAAAACCACAAAGTTATAGACCCGGCAAACATTGTGGCATCATTGTGCATAGCGTGGGAAACATGCATACTTACGGCGTGCGTGTTCAGTGTTAAACGCATTTTCGTCGTCCTGCTGAATTTAACGTCGCCGGCAACGTTCAATGGCAAAATCGTTCTGTTACCATAAGGAACTGATTTGGTCTTAATCATTTCAAGGCGAGGTCTTTTTTATATAAAAGCTTTACAACATGCAAATACGATTTTGAACAATCTTGAGGCGCACTATTTTTCAATGGTGCCAGTGTCCTCTTTAAGCTTTAAAAGCTTTTATAGGTGAACAAATCTGATTTTGGGGTGAATTTAAAGATTTCTAATTACACTTCATTGTTCTTATTAGATTATATGGACGTAGTGAGGATTTGGAGATAAGTTTAATACTAGATACTTTAAAGAGCAGCCGATAAGCAAGTAAAAACATACGACACGAGGGTTCGACACCCAAAATCTTCCGAATCGAAGTCGGACGCCTTATCAATTAGGCTACGCTGACAGATGTAGTTGATAATCTAAGGGCCATAATGGAATTACCCCAAAACAAAATCGGACTTGCATTCCCATTAAATGATAACGAACACACAAAAGTGAAAACGTTGATATTAAAGAAATAGATGAAAATGTGACCAAGGGACAAAGAAAACAAGAAACATATATAAAAATAGCATGTCCCTTAATATATCTTTAAAAGTGTGTATAGTTCATACTATAGAGATATGGCTAGAATTTCACATCAAAATAAAAAAAAATATTATTGCAATGCATGTAAAGTGACAAAGTTTGGAGATAAAAATTCAGTTGCATCAACATAATACTAAATAGGTGAGAAAAAATTTGATTTTGGGGTTGGATGGAATTTACAAATCATTGTCATTAGTTTAGGGACGGATTAGAAGTGGAGAATCATTTAACATAGGCTGAGGAATGTATTTATAAACCAACTACGGACTTTAAAGAGTAGATTGCTAAGCAATCAGTCAACAACACGACCACGGATTTTATTTCAACCCACAATCTTCCGATCCGAAGTAGGACGCCTTATCCATTAGCAGGGAGATGAGAAAGTAGGAGATGGTTCAACTGTTACTCTACTTCAAAGATAAACTGTTCATCCGCCTATTCATCCAATTGCCTTAATCCGATTGATAGGATCAAGACCGGCGCTACTTGCTGGAAAACATTACAAATACACCTGTCTTAAATCCCACTCCCGAATATTCCAATTCCTGCAGTTGTCAACTGGTATTTACACAGCACATACACTATAATCTTGACCAGTATAGCTAACGTACTCTGCTGCAATCACTTAAACAACTTTGACCCAAAGTTTTCAAAGCATTTTGAACACGATTGGACACTTTCGGACACAACAGGTATGGTTGAGGTGTATTCAGAATGGATTTATCTAATCATTCATCATATCATATTTTCACCAACACTAACCGATATGTTTAAATATACGCTAAAATAACAACATCCTTTATTGACTCTCAAAACATTAAATCAAAGTTAGCTTACTACCTAAAAACGGGTTGATTTGCTGTTTTCTTTCATTAAAAGTCGCTGTTTTCTAAATTATTTCGCCACCGAATAAACTAATAAATATTATTGACGCAGAACAAAGTGGATTCCTTACCACAGAGGAACCTTTCGCTATAAAATTAATAACTGTTTTAGTAGCTGTGTCAATTACTTCCTGTTGTGAAACTTACTTTCGCTGCCAAGCTTGAAGTCGGTGTGAACAGATTAACTTCAAGGTCCATCGAGTCTGCCTTGAAGTTCCCATGCTGAGGATCTGGAAAAATGAAGTCATCCCCTGTGTAATCGGATTTCAAATCGAGCCATCTCCGTCTTTCAAAAATCATCAATCTCTGGTCAGTATAATGGCATTGATCTGTCAAACCTACAGTTGGAGATAATGAGTTTATTTGCATAACTTTAAAGCTAACATAGGTGAAAATCGATTTTGGGTGGACATTTACAGGATTTCTAATTTAAGGAATACATTGTAATTAGTTTATGGACGTGATTAGATGTGGAGGTACTTGTTCTCACGGATTATTTATAACGCACGCTCACACTTTAAATAGTGACATAAGCACTTAAAAACACAGGACCACGAGATTGGTTCGAAACCCACATCTTCTTCCGATCCGAAATCGGACGCCTTATCCATTAGGCCACGCGGCGATGTGGGTTCGAAAACTAAGGGCATAATGGAATTCACCAAACAAAATCGTGACCTTGCCTTTCCTCCTTTAAGAATGCCAGGCTAATATAATTGCGCTTCAACATATTATAAATACATTTTTGTTTCAAATGAATGTTCTTTCAGTCAGAAAAATGACACTATATTATTGATATCAAAGTAAAACGTTTATAATATCCTCAGTATGATTGCAAGGCCCTTTTTGATCGGGTCCCCGATAAACATTGAAATCATCATGGTATTAGTGCATAGTGTGTCTTGAAATAGTAGCCAGTGAAAGATTAGTGAATGCCATAACCAAAAAACCTTTTCAGCTCTATTCTGTCCAAGAATCGCCCGCGTTTTTAATCCGATCGTTACTGTTTTCTACGGGACCCACTATATATCCCTTTCTGACCAGGAGTACCCTAAAACATTCCTTAGACACCTGTTTTTAAATCTATGTTACTTACAAAGTCCATACAGCGTCACCAATTCCGAGCGACGTCACCAATGCGGAACATGGCGACCTCCATGGGCAACAACATTTATTAGTAAATTCTGCTATAAGGCAAATCAATATGGCATAGATATTATTTCTTTCAGACCACAAAGACATCTTTGAAAACATACCTTAAATTAAAAAAAATTAGCCTCTAATAACACTTTAAATTATAAAATGAACCAAAAGAGGATAACGTAGAAAGAAATGAAACAGAAGGAAAAAAATTGTGACAGTACAAAGAAAACAAGAAACATATATAAAAATAGCATGTCCCGTAATTATCTATTAGTTTGTGTATAGTCCCTTACATGAGATTATGGCTAATATTTCACATAAAAAGTATTATTTGCACATGCATGTAAAGTGACAAACTTTGGAGATAGAACAAACACGGTAGTGTGTCAAACCCAATGTTTTTAAATAAAACAACCCGATTGAAACAAGAAAAAACAGCAAAAAGCATTAGAAAATCCCTTATACAACACTGCGTGAGTATATACCAGTTAATAGCAATGTTTGTAATATGTTAGTGTGCCTGGGTAGCTTGAAAAGGTCGGGCCTGACTGTAACACACTGGGCAATTGTATCTTGCTTATTTTTATTACTATGGGCCATAAAGATTCGCAGGAATTGATTCGCAGGCAACAAAAAATTGACGTAGGATTTTACTGTCTATAATTGGACAGAAACACACGTCTTTTGTTGACGCGTGTTTGACGAGCAAAATCACTAGGTGGGAGTATCGTTAACAATCGCTTAAACTACTCGTACTACAAAATCACAGCATGTATTTCAACCATAAGAAGTATATATGACACATTTCATGAGAAAGAAAACGGAAACGACGAGTTTGAAATGCTTTCAAACAGTCATTTATAACGATTATTAGTGGCAAATGTGAAACTTCAAAAAACGGTGTCACAGACCTACAGCCTTTATTACGAAATGAATATTGGCAAAATTTACTACATGATTTCTATTTATCCTCATGATGTGCCTTTTATTGCTAACATTGAAAATAATTGACTTCATACAAAGAAAATTATGTTTTACGAGATTCTTTTGTTCAACGTCACTACTGAATTCTCACTTACTAGCATATACAACAATTTACGTGTTAAGCTTCCCTTGTGGCGGAGCGGTGTAAGCGATAGACATTCTTGATTTTACTTTTGGATTGTCTGTTGTTGTCAGTTCGATCCCGGCTGTGGCCTACCACATTCGGCATATTAATATTATGCTAGTATTGAGTTCTGGTGACCATTATCTTCAATTTTGGGTATGTAGGCAAACGGTCACCATGACCTTTGAAACGGAATGGAAGTATAATTAATCTAAAATTTTGCAAGGAGGTTGAAGCATGCCAATTGCCCAAATATTTCTTATATATGTAATTGTGATTATTCAGTTATTATCAGGAAACATCAAAGTTGTCAGTTCCATTTAACATTGAAATGAATGTTCATAACAATAAAAATGTCTGAAGCATTTCGTAAAAAGTATATATCTAAAAAGTGCTACTAATTGAATTGGTAGCATATGAGCTCATTACAACTGTAAAATAAACATAAATATACATGCCATTATACTGAAGATAAAAACATGTTTGAAAAGTGCTACAAAAAGTGTACAAAATTATCAATGGTAGAAAATTGGCATTAAAGGGATTTACCCGATTTTTGTTAAATTTTATATACTGGTATATTTAGGGATCAACCCACAAAACAGATTTGGGATAATTGAGTGTGCTGCCCAGTGTTTAGTAAAGGGGGCATTACCTGATTATTAAATTTGACCAATTTAGTTGTGAATGGGATTAAAATCGGCAGGTTAATTTAAAGGAGCATTTCCTTATTTCACAGCTTTCAGTATTGCATAGCTTGTCTTTCTCTTCAAGATATTGTCATTTTCCATTTTGTCAAATAAGCAGGTAGCTGTTATAGCATACATGTCGTGGGACAAATTTGGAGGTGACATGTTGAATGTTGATATATGCTGTTATAATCCCATTTTCAGCATCATTACCATGCAATTAACCAAAACCCCTTCTACTCTGAACATTTTATCACAGTCACCCAAAGGCCCATATATCTTGGGAAAATTGATAGATTTAACTGCAAGACCCCATTTTTTTCTTTTTTTCATAGGTGTCACCAAATGCCATGCACTGATTTTGATCATGCAGCAAAGCTTGCACAGGCAAGCTCACACAAGCACATACGAGCTCTATAGTATGTGAGCTGGCACAAGCTTGCGCGGGCACACATTGGAGCTCTTGGGTGCTCGTTCTGTTCCAAATACAAGCTTGTGAAGCTGAGGGCGCAGCTAAGCTCGCGGCAAGCTCACTCAAGCACACACGAGCTCTATTGTATGCGAGCTGGCACAAGCTCGTGCATGCTCACATTGGGAGCTCGTAAGTGCTCGTTCTGTTCCAAATACGCGCTTGCATCGAGCTTGCAACAAGCTTGCAACGAGCTCACAAATTTGCGCGCCATTTTCTTAAGGGAAACCCGAGCTTGCAACAAAATACGAGCTCGCATTTAAAAGCATGCTTCGTAATCTAGTGATTCCCTGACGAGCTCACCTGTGCTCGTATGTGCTCATATACCCGCATGCTCGTTTTTGTGTCCCGTGCTCGTGTGTACTCGTAACGTGCTTGTAACATGCTCGTTTTTGTTTCAAACCCGCGCTCGTATGTACTCGTACATACTCAATCTAAGGACATAACATGCTCGTAACGAGCACATTGCGAACTCGCAATTTAGGATGAAACGAGCTCATTGCGTGCTCAGAATTATGCTCGTCATTTTCATAAAGGAACAGAGTTTTCCAAAAGAAATCGCTCAATTTGGGTGATTTTTTTTAGCTCACCCTGTAAGGAATGAAACAAATCCTGAAATTAATGCAGTTTTTGATTCCAGGATTGAACAGGGAGGGGACACCTGGTTTGTGGTAATGTTAGCTTTTGTTAATGGATGAAAGCAAATCCTGAACTTAATGCAGCTTTGATTCAAGGTTGAACAGGGCAACTGCACAGTGGGCCAGATTTCTCGATTTCGGTCAATAATTAATAACACGTACCGTTGAGAGTTTGGTAATAAAATTTGGTACTATGGGTTTTTTTGTGATGCTGAATCCGAATCTGACTGTTAATATGCTGTCAGATTAACCGTTTTATCCATACAGGGTGTTCCCAAAAAAAAAAAACAACCTCTCGATATCGGTCCCACCGATGAGAGTTTGGTAATAAAATTTGGTACTATGGGTTTTTTTGTGATGCTGAATCCTAATCTGGCTGCATTATGCTGTCATATTAACCGTTTTATCTATACAGGGTGTCCAAAAAATAAAACCAACACCAAGGCGCCCTCATTTTGATACCTTAATTTACATATGTAAAATATTTTAAAAACATTATAAACTGCAGTTCATTAGCTTTTAAAAACCGAAAACAGCTTTCAGATCGGGTGTAAAATGGTTGAACTGAAGCCGTTTAAAGACAATAACCGATAGATATTCTATCGGGCAATACTTGCAGATGGTATATAAAGGACGACAGACTCGCAAACAAAATCATTAACAGTTTATAAATAAACATTTCTCTTGATAAAATATTGATACTTAATATCAAATATCAAAATCATTCTAGATAATGAGATCTAGGTCATAAATAATAATAGATTGCATTTGATATAAATTGACATATCTGAGCTGTGCGGCATCACTTGCACCTAAACAGAATGTAATTGCAACAAAATTCATATTATGAGTAAACCTCTGTAAAATCGGGTAATTTTAACCATCGACATCTGATACTGGAAGGAAGATTTAAAAAGTCCTTCTTTGCGGCCTTGAAAATGAATTCCCTATTTCTACGAAACGCAATGAGAGACTGAAGTTCTGTTCAACTGTTTAGCATTCTCTTCCTCCTACATTACCACCTCCAAATGAATGCATGTACAAAAAGTGACACAAACTGGATTTCCTATTTTGCGGGAAATGGTGGCATATTTCCGTATTGAAAATGCTATCGCGATGAAACAAAAAAAAAATGATTTTCCAAAACAGACCTTTTTGGAGCACTTTTTTTTTAAGACACCTGTATTTGAAAATATGATAAAAATAATAATATTAATTACAATAAGCCTTATGGGCAGCATGTATTTGAAAATATGATAAAAATAATAATATTAATTACAATAAGCCTTATGGGCAGCATGTATTTGAAAATATGATAAAAATAATAATATTAATTATAATAAGCCTTATGGGCAGCATTGCATAGGCCCTATATGTTCCCACCACGCGCCACAAGCAGATTTTCTTCATGAGGGGCGTTAGAAACGACCCTCTAGATCCCTGGGAGGCGGCTGGTGGCAGCCAAATTTTGTTGTATCATTCACCTTACATATAGGGCTGAACTTTAGTGGTGGTTAGAAGGTGGGCAATTATAGGCAAAAAACAGTACTAGTCATTTTATAACCGAAGTGCGAATAAGTGATCAAATTCGACTCATGACTATATATGCACTTCCAATTCCAAGAAAAAGATACTGAAAATAGTTTCAGAGACATGTTGTATGGATAAAAAGGACAATTATAGTATATAAAAAGACACGAGAGTTTCCAGAGTCATCTATTAATGCTGTGATTGATAACAACAACTTGAAATCTGCCAATTTTTTACGCATTTTTTGAAAAAGCTAGGACCTGAAAATTTACTTTATGTGTTTCCGTGACTTCAGTTATGTGTTTGGGGTACCTCGGGATTCCATAGAGTCAAACAATTTCAGATTTACTAATGTCTGGATGTTTACTGGGTATTGGAAACATAAATTTACATTTTGAAAGGGTCGATTTTTGAATATTGACACCCCTGGCCCACTGTGAACTGGTTTGTGATAGATATGTGGTGTCAGTATAATGACATTGATATGTCAAAACTACAGTTAGAGATAAAGATTTAGTTGCATCAACTATAGGTGAAAAATCTGATTTTAGTGGAATTTACAGGATTCTAAATTCACAATTCATTTTTCTTAGTTTAAGGACGTGATTAAAAGTGGAGATAGCACATTTGTTTGAAGAGCGCCCCCAAATTTCAAAACAATTGAGATTTTTACACGGGTGCATTGGGAACTGGCTAGTAAACCATTAGCCTGGAAGGTTAAGCTCGAAAATGTCTGTGTCTCACAACCAAGGAATTTTGTAATTAGAATAATTATTATCGGGACCCGATAATAAATCAACGGCTGCTGGAAACGGCCTTCCAATGTGAAATAGCCGGGAAATAGCGCCATGTACGTGTCTACGCTCATCCATTAGTTGTTTTAATGGTTCAGGCAAATCAAGTTAGAGGTTATTTTCTCGAGGTGGCACTATTTCATCATGGGCGGACATAAACGTAGCATTTCCAGCTCTGCCGTTAAGTCCAATCTGGGATCCAAATTCTTATTACAAAATCGCTTATTTTATAATAAATACGCATTTTTTAGCATTCTCGTTCGCAGGTATAGTTTCCTAGACAATCACCAACGTAACTGTGCCAAAATATCAAATTTTGAAAATTGGGGGCGCTCTTCAAAAAAAATGGCTAATATTGCTTTAATATAGCAAGAATGTATTTATAACGCGTACACACATTAAAGAGTAAATGATAAGCGAGCCAGTTACCCAAGCAAGTAAAACAAATCACGACCACGATGGGATTCGAACCCACAATCTTCCGATCCGAAGTTGGACACCTTATCCATTAGGCTACGCGGCCGTTGTTACATTTCTGTTTTGTTATAGAAGGACATAACGAGTAAAAAAATACTTTGGATGGAATTGGTAAGATTTCTAAATTTACAACTCATTTTGGTTAGTTTATGGACGTGATTAGAACGGGAGACTATTTAATATAGCCTAACCATTGTGTTCATAGCGTACTTACTCTTTAAATAGTAAATTATAAGGAAATCATATCAATCATATGAATTGTTATTCGTATTCTCTCAAGTGGCCATTCCGAGGATAATCCTATTCTCACGGTCGCAGTCGTGTCATAACAGGCTATTCCTTACCCTCCCTCTGAATACTGGAGTGAAAGATTACTACTGAGTTGAATAGGAAAGGTTCAATTATATCTGAACAGCAGCCTAATCCTTTTACTAATCAATTCCAACTTCTTATATGTTGTGCATTTTGATATTCTCTCATCACCTTTCAAGAAAATTTTAATCCATCACGTCAAAGCTGAAAGAATTTTCAAAGAGTAGAATTTCTCCATATACTCCAATGCAAAGTTTCAGTCCAGATTTGGGGAGTAAGTGCAATAACCGGAGCAAATACCCGGATGTGCGACCGTGAGAATTCAACTTTCTTGCTCGAGAAAATTCTCAGTTCGTGGTTGTTTCTTTTTTGCGATAAAGATTCCGGGTCATCGAGAATCAGCGAATCAGCACGCGAGACATACTGCGATTAATACTCAAACGTATCAACACACCCGGGGGTTCTTGGATATTGGTCGGGAACCCATGCTCGTTCCGAAAAAAGAGGGACTGCTGGCAATGCGGGCTACCGCTATATGGGTATCAAATTCACAATAATCAAGTTCTAGTCTCGCTAGGGGTAAAGATTCAGTTGTGATTGTGACTGGTTCAATGATACAATAAGAAAAATTAAAGTCTGACTCAGAGATTTCGAAATATTATTTTTTGTGTAATAATGAAAAATAGTCAATAGAACTAAAGATAGTAACCTAAAATGCACAATTCCGAAATTTGAGATGAATCGGATTTTTCGTTTTGATGCAGTTAACCTTTATGTGTAGTATTACGTCCCATAGGATACTGTGTATAACAAAAATTCGGATACGGAATTTTATAACAAAGTTGTGATTTTCTATATGAAGGAATTCGATTTAAGCTTAGTAATTTCACGCAGTGATTAGCTCTGAGTCGGCTTTAATCTACACATATCAGCAAATAACCCTAAGAGTGTATTTTTTCTTGCAGTAGCACAAGTGTCATTTTCTTTGGCTATTTGGCTATTTTAAATGTGTATCTTTTTACATGAAAAACTAGTATAATTTCACCAAAGCTGGTCCAATTATGGGCCGAGTATAGATGAGTTGACATGTGACGTCAACGCCGGGCAACGAACAAAGCACTGCCCGGCAGTATGCGTGAGCATCTGCAGGGCTTGTGCTTTTAAAATTCGCGCTCAATCAGGCGTGATAAGGCTATTGAATGCTGTACTGTATGGGCATTTTCTTCCCACCTCTAACATGTCAGTAGACCATGGTGCTAACTTGTGTTTGTAAACATTGATGTCACCTCATCTAAATTTTAACTGAATATTGGTCCCGTTATGGCCATTTTTAGAACCCCTGGAACTAGCATGGGTGCCCACAAAATCCACAGCGCCCCCATTCAGAACCCCGGGTTCAAAATTTATTAAAAACTTTCATCCTTTATTTCTCACACTGGGCAGTCTTGGGCAGTAAAGCTGAACGCATAACGATTTACATTAACTTCGTATATAAAACGAAAATACAACAAATTACCCAACCGGAGACAGCCGCACTGTTGTAATATGCTATATATTTTTACACTTTTACGTGTTGGACATAGAGTTTTCAAAATTGCTGCAGTATGATTGCTCGCCGACTATCGATTGCGGCAGAGGGATTATAATCAAAGGGTAGCTGTTGAATCCCATCCTTTTGTGCGGGTGAATCCCGGTGAATGGATAAACAGATTGTGGAAGTCGTTGTGATTCCTTCTTATCTCTTCTTCCAGTGGTTGCACCAACTATAGAAGCCTAAGGTGAAAACTCTGATTTTGGGTGGAATTACAAATCATTTTTATTAGTTTCATGGTTGGACGTATTTAGAAGTGGAGGTAATTAAATTGGTGGTTGTTCCGATTTATTGGTATTGTGTTCTCTACTTGATATGAGAGCCTGGCACTTGCGCATACACCCCATCAAGTTACCGTGGGAAACAAACTTGCGGTTTTGATGGTAGACGCAATAATGCATGTTTGCAAAGCCCTATTCAATACTGTGCTAATAAAGTGGTTAACCACTAAAACGGCGTTTTGTTTATATCTTGGGAATGAAATGGATTCGAGGGCTCATATTTCAGGACGACAATGAGAAAAATATGGCCTTTCATCTGATATCAAAATTCGATACTACTTCCGGGTAATCAGGGGGGTCCCAAAGACGATCGGAACACGCCCCTTTAACATAGCCTACAGAATGTATATTTATAACGCACTCACACTTTAAAGAGGAGATGATAAGCAAGTCAGTAAAAGAAATTCACGACACGATGGACTCGAACCCACAATCTTCCGATCCGAAGTCGGATGCCTTATCCATTAGGCTACGCGGCCGTTCTGTATTGTATTTAGCTATAGAAGGACATAATGAAAAACACCAAACAGAATCTTATTCATGCATTTTGTGTGTGCTTTATCAAAGAAATGACAAAGGTAACCCATTTGACCCATTTTTCTGACACACCCCCTCACGCACTGGTAACGCCACTGGTCTTACCTGAACTTTAATCCAAATGTGTAATTAATGTGGATATGCCTGTAAACCCAGCTGAAAGTAAACCAAGATTACTCTTTGGGATTCAATAGCGTGTAACTTGTCTTTCACATCGGGTACTTTCACTTCCGCAACTGTAACTTTTGAACGCGCGAATCTATTTGAAAGCCGTAATTTTTATATGAAAGCTAACAAAACAGTTGATGTACCACAGGAAGAAAAAAATGAATAACACAAAGAGTTTTCTTGTAATGGATGAATCAAATCCTGAAATTAATGCAGCTAGATGCCAGGATTTAACAGGGAGGGGACACCTGGTTTGTGGGAGATCATTGGTTAATAATCTAGAGAATGTCCGTATAGTGGCATTGATATGTCAAAACTGCAGTTGTGGAGATGAAAATTTAGTTGCATCAACTATAATTTGCTAATACTAGTGAAAAACCTGACTTTGGATGCATGAAATTCGCAGGATTTCTAAATTCACGTTGTCATTCGTTTATTATAATTATGTGGACGTGACTACTTATTATTTAGCATTTACTATAGCCTAAATAATGTGCATACATTACGCACTCTTTAAAGATTAGACAATAAGCAAGTGAAAGCAAATACACAACCACGATGGGATTCGAACCCACAATTTTCCGATCCGAAGTGGACACCTATTTCCATTAGATCACGCGGCCGACGTGTTTTCAACAATCTAAGGACATAATGGAATTATATACCAAACAAAATCGTGACCTCCCATTTCCTTTTAAATAATAGTTTAGTTGCATCAACTATAGAAGCTAATATAGGTGAAAATCTGATTTTGGGTGGAATTCACAGGATTTCTAAATTTACAATTCATTGTTATTAGTTTATGGACGTGATTAGAAGTGGAGATCATTTAACATAAACTAAAAATATATTTGCAATGCACTCACACTTTAAAGAGTAAATGATAAGGGAGCCAGTTATCCAAACAAGTAAAATAAATCACGACCACGATGGTATTCGAACCCTCACTCTTCCGACCCGAAGTCGGACGCCTTATCCATTAGGCTACGCGGCCGTTCTGTATTGTATTTAGCTATAGAAGGACATAATGAAATTACCAAACAGAATCTTATCCATGCATTCTGTTTGTGCTTCGTCAAAAAATGACAAATTTGTCACCATATTCGCCACAAGAGAGGCGACAGCTGCGTCATTTCGTACAGCTATTAAACTCATTGGTAGATGCATGAAAGCAAATCTTGAAATTAAAGCAACTTTATTTAATTCTAGGATTGAGCATGGCACCCGGTTCGTGGTAGATTGTTGATTCATAAAGCAGAGAGGGTTAGCATTATGACATGGATCTTTCAAAACTGCATATGTTGATGAAAAACAGCCGCATTAACTATTTAAATATAAGTAAAAATGGCATTGGATGGAATATGTAAGATCTCTAAATTTAAAACTCATTTTTGTTCATTTATGGACGTGATTAGAACGGGAGATTGTTTAATATAGCCTAAATATTGCGTATATACCGTACTGACGCTTTATATAGATTATAAGCAAATCAGCCAACCAAATAAAATCAACCGACGTCTATGTCGCCGTTATTACCACAAAAAAGGGGGTGTTTGCGTAAGGGGGCACATCTGACCACTTTTTTTGGCACACTTACGGCATAAATAGAGCAGGAGCAGAACATCATAGGGTCCTTAATGAGTTTGTTCATGGCAGCCTACATCTAAGGTTTGACACCTTTGGTAGTTAGTATGGACCCTCTATATCAGTGCAAGGTAGTTAGTGGTCTCAAATTGTGGTGTCACCTTTTCAATAGGGGCCATTTAAGGGTTACACAGGGGTCAAACTTTTAAACTACTCCAAACATGTTGAAAAAATTGCCACATTGTCCGTTTAGTCATAAGGATTCCAAAAATGTATAGTTTGTACCACTGCCGACCATTGGCTTGGAGTTATATGGTAAAAAGGACTAAATGGTAAAAAGGTCAATCTCAATTGGTACAGATGTCCACATTGTAAGTTACTCTGATTATATTCTAAGTACTTGCAAATTATTGCCTGAGGAATAAGGACTCCCACAAAGTATAGTTTTGATTATGTTAAATGTTTACTTACCGAGATAAAGGTCAAAGAAGGTCAATGCCAATTGGATTATGGCCCATGACCTATTTTTGTCACAATTGGATTATGGCCCATGACCTATTTTTGTCACATAACATGATAACTATGCATTGCAGATGGTACAAATTATTCCTTATTTTGACATATTAGGCTGGATGAACTTTTTTTCTTATTTATTAACCAAAAGTGGAGCAACCTCTGTTTTTGACCCCTGTACAAATGGAAATTGTCTTTTCTTAACAGTTTTAGCCATTTTTACCCTAGAACTCCAATACCAGTGGTCATAGTGGTATAAACTATACATCTTTGGAATCCTTATGAGTAGACGGACAATATGTCAAACTTTTCAACATGTTTGGAGCAAGTTTGACCCCTAGGTAACCTTAAATTGGCCCCTATTGAAAAGGTGACGCCACAAATTGAGACCACTAACTACCTAGCATTGATACAAAGGTGTCACAGCTTAAATGTTGTGGGGTATGAACGATAATGTTTGGCCCTCTTTAAAACTTGTTTTATTCCGTGAAGGGCTTGTCATGTAACCTCCTAATTGTGCGTGACCTTTGTTTTGGACATTGCGATTGGTGCCCTTGTTAAATTTATGTTTAATCGATTTTAATCTATATTTCATTATTCTTTCCTCTTTAACAGTATAATGAAAATAACAGCACAGTGTCATTTGACTCATTACTTGCTCATTTTGGGGCTTCAATACCTTCAGGTGGCCTGGTGGTAAGTTCATGTTTTCTTTGATGCAGTAGTCATATTCTCCGATACTATAAGTCGTCCAGTCTGCTCATAATTCAATCAGATGTACCAGATATAAATAATACTGTATATAAAATTAATACGAACATATGCTAACAAATTACCCATATAATGAATCCCTAAACACTCACTTTCACAAACGATCCTTCACTCTAAGAACTCAA
This sequence comes from Ophioderma brevispina, assembly GCA_023653785.1. Lineage (NCBI taxonomy): Eukaryota > Metazoa > Echinodermata > Ophiuroidea > Amphilepidida > Ophiodermatidae > Ophioderma > Ophioderma brevispina. The sequence continues at coordinate 105,068 of JAMKCH010019448.1, forward strand.
AGAAGCAAAATGGTTCTAAAGTTGTCCTCTCAGGAGAATCCTAAAAGGTTCTCTAAAGAACAAAAAGTTCCCCAAATTGATTGATTGTTTTTTTAATTGAGTACTCGGAATATAATACATGAAAAACACTTAAAATTTAAAAATGTATTTATAAAAACAATAAATCATATTTAAAAACATGATACAGAATGGCTTTTGGATTGTTACAGACCCCAAGAATTAGCAATGATTTATTTTACTTTGAGTAAGATTAAGTCATAAATTAGCACATAAAATATTGTAAATTAATCTAAATAATATAATATAAAATATACCTGGTTTGTGTGCATAACTTGTGTGTATGTAGCAATTAGAATTCAAGAGAACCACGGAGAATGTTCTGGAGTTTACTGGAGACTAGGAGATCAGACTAGCCTAGCTCAAGGTGATATGTGTCTGGCCATAGGTGGCGCACTGCTGTATAATTACACAGTCAGTGAGTAGCTGCTATGAGATCCCAAATCTATACAGTACATGTGGAATGGTAGAGGCATTTCCAGACTTATGATATAATGGACTATATTTAGCACATGACTCATATAGAGAGGACCAGATCCTTCTAGTATTGTTTGAGAGGATATATAAAGCCCTGGTGAGAGAAGATGAGGCAGAGTATTACAACATCTTACTCCAAGTTATTAGTAGAGCTTCATACCATCGTACTCCAAGTTATTAGCAGAGTTTCCAAGTTGACAGTGACAGTCACCATAGTCAATGAGTACAGAGTCTCCATATAGTGGACATTGTCATAGTAGTCTCAGCTCCAGTAGTTTCGTCCGACTGTGTAGCCGTCTTCGGTTTGTATTCCGTGGCCTCTGAGTTATCCAAGGATAAACAAGCTACAGCACTTTTGGACTTTATATTTAGTCGACCTCCGAGCTTCGGGAGTCATTAGGAGCTGGTTTTCTTCAGTAAGGACAAGTCGTCCATGGACACGTCCCACTATTGGAAATTGAAGTTTTGCGCTGGAATATTCGCCAGGACTCTTTGCAAGTTCTGCATCTTAATAGTAATCTTGCTGCAGCCCGCGTCGCGGCACACATCAGGTAGTAAGTTTAGTAGTTCATTAATTAACAACTTTATTATAGATTAATCTTTGATTATTGATGGTACCTAATTGATGTTTGATTGAGATTGATTTAGACACACAATTAAAATGAATACTTTGTTTTAAAATTTGTAATCAAGTTCACAGTGTATTGTCTAGTTATTCAGGAGTTTGAATCCGTAGTTTAGAGGTGGTTTTGGCCTTGGTCAAGGTGACCGTAACAGGTTATATAAAGGATCTTTTGGATTATTCAATTTTGCAAGAACCTATCATCGAAGTTCAGGAGAGGGTTTATTTATAGAACCTTTAGAAATGGTTCAGGGACATTTGAAGAACACAAACAAGTCTTGAAGAACCAAAAGATGTTCTTGATATATAGAACCAAAATGGTTCTGAATCATGTTTTAGATCTTTTTGGTTCTTAAAAGAACCTCTGAAGTGTCAAGTGTTCCTTTTAGAGGACAACTTGTTTCCCAGAGTGTTGAGGTAGTTCAAAACTCCCTTTGACGTCTGTATTAGTTTAGTGATATATTATAACACAAAAATTGTATAAAGTTACATATGAGTTTCGGTTTTCTTTAGAATATTTTTCACAGGATAAACGCACATGAAATCGGATTTTAAGAGGTCCAGGGTTATTTGGTGTGCAAAAAAATCAATCAGCGCTTGTTGAAGCACGAAGTTTACTTCAGTTATTATGTAAGCGCATCGAAACGCCAAATGTATCATTTTAATTCATATTTATATCAAACATACCCTGCCCAACTCAACACTTAAGATAAAAATGATTCGTCCTCGACTAAACACTCTAAAGTTAAAGAGGGCATTCTTGTCCTCTATATGGAATTTTCACACAAAATGGTTCTAAAAAGGTTTCGTTTTCAGATTGAAACCTGTGGTTTTAAGAACCACTAAGGTTTACAGATCCCTTTTATATTAGTGTAAAATCATCAAGTAAAGTTTCGAACATTTTCTTGGTCCAAGAACCCTCACAAATTTGTAAAGGTTCTAAAAAAGTTGAAAATGGTTCTTAATTTAAAGACCCAAAAAGGTGATTTAGAACAGAACAGCTTGCTTCTACAGGACAAAAAGGGTTTTAACTTGAATCTTTACTCTAAAGAGTGTGCCTTGTTATATCGTCGGCCGCGTCGCATAGTGGACTTTTTGGAGAAATTTGGCATGTACGTTTGTTTTGTACTATTCTACATATTCACCAAATTTTAAACCTCAAAGTGGCTTAATTAGTAAAATATTAATTAACTAATTATGACGTATTTACAAAATGTTAAATGTTCGTATTTATCGAAAATCTGTACTGCGCAGGCCCTTAGCATCGTATCTGCATTTTGAAGTATTCACCGCGTCACGTATAGTGACGTATTTGTGCGACGTATTTTGCAGTTCACGGTAGAATTGGTATTTTGTCGTTTTCACATAGTGACGTATTTGCGCAAACGCGTCACATAACGACGTACTTGCGCGTCGTATTTGTTATTTACACGTTGGAATTGCTATTTTGTCGCTTTCACATAGTGACGTATTTTATTTAACATCTTCTTTTCGCATTATCCAAATAAATTGGAAGCTGATTAGTTAAATATATTTGAAAATTTAACTTACTTCGGTGATTTTTAACAAGGTTTTAATCGATATATATGTTTTAATTAACAGTAAAGGGCAAATTGAAATCGCAAAATCTTCAAAGCCGTTTTTCCTGAAATGCGTATTTTGCAAATACGTCAGTATGTGACGCGGCCGACGATATGGTTGCCTTTGTTAATCAATTAACACCGCGCAGTGACCCGTTTTTATTTTACAGGGATATCTGGTCAATGCCGAACCCTATGATGCTTGCTCAGCTATATCAGCACCACCAAATAACAATAAAACATCATATATTGCACTCATAAGACGAAATAACTGCAACTTTGATGAAAAGGCAAGTATAGCTGTACAGCTGTAAACAAACTAAGAATCCCCATAACAGAGTGTCCTATTTTGCACGTTAACATATATGGATTTTTATGGAATAACCGTGACACAAGGGAGAACACTTGCGTTTTATTTTTAGTTTGCTATAGTCCCTGTCAAGAATCTCTCTCACGGAGATCTCCTGCGCATCGCCTTTTGGGTGTTTTGTTTTCTTTATTTTTCAGGAGAAATCTTCAGTAACCATTCTTGGAACTGATTGGGCAATATACATGACATTCACGCAATGCCGCCTGGCGTATGCATTGCGGTCAAACAAATGTGATGCTATCGTCTGGCGGCATTGTTTTATGTTGCTGTCGGGCATTCGTATTGTGGTTAAGGAAAGGGTTCCATGCGACGACCACATAAGACTTTGATGCTTGCACAGAACTAGCCCTATTTGCACAAAGACGCTTCACTCTGTTCAGCCGATGGCTTCGCCTTCGACATCCACCTCCGACCGATCCTGTCACGGATGGTGGACACAATTTTGAGGAGTCCTTGACAAAGACTAACTCATAGGACGCTGTAATTCATTATCCATTAACTGCACTTGTAACTACATGTTCATCCCATGTTTTATTTTATAATCGATTTAATTCAGTGTAAGATACCCAGAAAAAAAATCTGGACCTATTTCGTCATGCAGGATAGGGGGTCATAATAATATGGTTAACTCACAAGTCTATGAATTTCACTGAAAATACTAAAAGAGATAGAAGGTGGGAATAGTACTGGATCCTAATCCTATTTTGAGTCCTATATGGGATTTCATTGAAAATACTAAAAGAGATACAAAGTGGGAATAGTAATGGACCCTAATCCTATTATGAGTCATATCTGGGGATGTCACTAATAATACTAAACGAGATACAAGGTGAGAATAACACTGGATCCTAATCCTATTATGAGTCCTATCTGGGGATGTCACTGAAAATACTAAAAGAGAAACAAGGTGGAATAGTACTGGATCTTAATCCTATTATGAGTCCTATCTGGGGATGTCACTAATAATACTAAACGAGATACAAGGTGAGAATAGTATTATATCCTAATCCTATTATTCCTGTCTTGGGATGAAAATTTTGAGCGAAGTTCATTTTATTGGAATATGACCAGAAACTAGGCATTTTCAGTGTCTTTTATGCCATTGAAATACAAAGTCATATAAACTGTGTAGAAGCCTAGTATCAACCTTGGTTAAAATTAGCAAAGACGATTAAATTATGGTCATTTTATAATCTTCTTATTGTAGCTAAAATATTTGACACAAAATTGTATATTAAGGCTATATTCTTAGACTCTTGTGCAGTCTTACGTATGCTTGCAGATGCTACCAGCTGCATATTGTGAACGATTTAGATCAACAAAAGTTCTGCACGAAATTTATGACCAGAGTTTACGTAGAAATCACTGTAATAATTTGCCCGACATTAAACAACTGAGGGCGTCCTGAAAGTAAACATGTGACATCAGGCGGTGGCGGCCAAGCTTCCTTCATAGCGCAAAACAACCGAACGAGTCATTGGACGAGCCTGAACAGTGACCGGAATTTGAAGTCACTGTGCGCGTTTATAATAGATCAGTGAGTGACGAGTGGGAATTCCCGTACGGAGCCGCGATCGCCTTGCTTTAGTCGGTGGTGCATAATTGTCCTACAAAACTATCATCAAATCGTTTTTAAAGACCGGACATGAGAGGATTGCTACATGCAGGTCAACGAATCATTCCACGGTTGTGCGATATAGGCTACCTGGTACCGGGCCTGGTACATGGTCCGCCGCTATAAATAGCGGTGACCCTGCGATTGAACATGAGGTCAAACAAGCCTCGTTCAAAATGGATCCCGTTTGTACCGTTATTCATACAAAAAAAATACACTGGAGTTGATTCTTCAACTCCAACGGATTTTGAGTGGAAAAATATTGATATTAAACATATTTTCGACTTTAGAATATTTGTCAAGTTTTCGTGATTACGTGCTAAACCTATGGGAACGGCAAAAACGACGCTATCTTGGCCGCCCCCCCCCCCTGATGTGACATCATAGGTAACATCATCTATAACTGTAAGTTTTGACGGTATTTTTTATTTCTTTGATACAGGTATATAATGCACAGCGCTCAGGCTACCAGGGCGTCATAATACACAATGTAGGCTCCAACGAGTTAATACATATGGGTGGAGATGATTGTGAGTGGTTACGTTTTGGATTGGAAGTATATGGCACGCCAGAGCAGACAAAACATAAAGTTTGAAGCACCGCTTCGAGTTTACAGCGCCACACCAAGAGTTTGTATCAATGCACCCCGAGTTTGCATCAATGCACCTCGAGTTTGCGACAGTATACCTCGAGTTTGCATCAATACACCTCGAGTTTGTGGCAATACACATCGAGTTTGCAGAAATACACCTCGAGTTAACGTTGATGCCAGTCGACAATGTAGCAACGTCAGAATATTTACATCACCACGAGAAGCACCACCAAGTGGCAACTTGTCGTACGACGGGCTGTTGAAAAGGTGAGAAGACGATAAATCTCGCCTGGCTGTATTCTCGCAGGGTGGATATGCGAAGATGTAAACTTGAGGTATGGAGCTGTAAACTCGAAACATAGTGCTGTAAACTCGTGGTATACGCTGTAAACTCGGGGTATAACGCTGTAAACTCGTAGTGTAGCGCTGTAAACTCGTAGTGTAGAAATGTAAACTCGTAGTGTAGAAATGTAAACTCGTGGTGGTGCTCCAAACTTGGGGTGGTTTTGTCTGCTCTGGCGTGCCATAGTAGTATTTATAGCTGTACCACAGGTCCGTTTATACCTTGCTGCACTGTATTGCGTTGCCGATATATCGTTACTCTCGGTCGCAACTCAACTCGCTGTAAATCCAGTTAGAATGAACTAAACGCAACGTACAGGCAGTGAATTATAAAGGAACCATGTATAGAGATTGTCCACTTCACTCAATGTGCACTCTCTCTAACAAAGGGTGTTCCTTCCCGTAGTAATCGTTAGTTTACATTATGTCGACACGTGACCTTAGAGAACAAAGAACTTGTATTAGTCATTAACCCTCGTCCGACCAAGGGCCCTCCCCCAACGGATGATCCCCTGTGGCCAAAAAAAAAAAAAAAAAAAAAAAAAAAACGCAAACGAATATGATCTAAGGCTTTTATGTAATTGTACGTTCATCATGCCGGTCATTTTAGCGAAAACAAAAGTGGAGGATCAGGGTGTCCCGTCAAAGTCGTAGGTAGGAAGGGGGGTGGTTGTGCCACCTTCATAGACCTTCGGTGTAAATGTGACTTTAGTGTACGGATGAGCTACGGGGAGGAATACGAAACATATTGGAGGGGAGGAGGGTTCCCCTTCAGTCCCCCCTTCTTTCCTCTTCTTCTCCTGGCTTCCTCGTTGTAGTAATAACCTGTGTATGCTTAATTTAGCACCCATCATTGCCAATAAATACCAAATTGTGCTTGCAGAAATGCAAAAACGGTCGAAAAAATCCTTGATTTTGTCGATTTGGCGTTAAAAAATTTGCTGAAAAAAAGCTGTCAGTTATGACGTCATATGACGTCCTATTGGTAAAACTGGATATGTTTTGTACTTGATTTAAAGACACTTATCATGAGTTGCTAAATCCAGCAAATCGAAAAAATCATCAAAAATCAGATTTTGCTGTATGCTGACAAGTAAGGTAGCCTAACTTACCCTGCTTATATTATGATTAAGACCACACGCAACCTAAAAGGACAGAATCGGAGAAAGTATTTAGTCATTACTGTCCGTTCGGACACTTACTAGTCTACTACAACACGTAATTGACTGGCGAATCGTATCTTGGTGGAACACTGCCGTTTTTTCCGTTTCTGTCAATTCTTCACAGCTGGATGGAAAAGGTAACTTATGAGAATTCTACAGACTTATCCTTCACTTTGAAGGGCTATTCCTGCAAATTTCAAATATTTTCAAATTCACTGATCGTGTCTTTAATGAAAGGATATTGTAGCTACACATTGATATCAAACACGATGATGTTTGCGCCATAATTATGAAAAATCAGGTTGGTTGTACCTGTGTGTCGTGAACTAGTAGAAAACCCCTTGGTTGGACGCGAGTTAGGTTGACCTACAGTGAAATTTAGCTATTTATGTATAACACCTTCTACAGAAGGTCTTAAACAGGGTTTAATAGTCGTTATTGGGATATGCACACAGAACACGCAAGTTCTCTATTGGGCATTGTTGTATAGTCCAACAAGCGGGCACCATCAGCTTTTCGGTTCGTTGCACCAAATTGATGATTAATTTTCCCCTATGACACCTTGAAGAGGATAGCCCCCTGACTAGGATTAGGTATGTTAGCCCCCCCAAAAAGCTGCTCGTTAGCGTGTCCTGTCCATTTCAAAGATGGACGCCATTGTTGTATGTAAACCAGCAATTCATGATTTCATTACAGATAAAATTGTATCCACGACTACACCAAAATCAAGTTTTTAACGTCCTAAGGGGTCTTAAAACGTCTAGGCCGTCAAAGATATTTGATCTAAATGAATAAAACTGGCAAAATGTTTGAATAAGGAAAAAAAAAAAAAAAATTGGGTATATTTGGAAGCTCCAACAAAGAATTTATGGCATTGATATATTATGCACAGGGCTTGTTTTTTCCGCTGGCGGTGTTTCTATTCGCTCTAGGCTACGTAAAATATGAAGGAAGCAAGCAAAAAATATTTTAAAGAGGTGGTATTGACTGTCCAAGAGATGTGCTTGTATAGCTGTTTGCACTTGGTCATATCATGTAGTTAACTATCTTTAATGTTCATCGGATGAGACAAACAGTAGAGCACCTGTGATACAATAAAATCATACTAATGGGGTTGGGACGATTAAGGGACTACTCCAGTGACGTCATGGTTTCACAGTTTAAAAAATAGAAACCTATGCTTATGAAGAAGTAAAAAATTTTTTTTATTTATTTGGTTATTTGGTTTTAAATATGGTGACTTAACCTTTCTTTCAAGCACATCAAGTGCTTATCTTTGTTTCTGAATTGTCCCACATGCTCCTTCTCTCTCTGCTATTCCGTGATCCTCTTCCTTCCCAGCTGAACTCGTGTTGCGTGATCTGCACAGTGTCCAGAAAGTACGAGAGAAAATTACGGTAAATGTTATCAAATAGTTTTCCTTATGGTAATAGTTTTCTTAGTCGTTAGGCCGGATAAGTTCCTATCTATAATGAATGAAATGACAATGCCGTTGTCATAATGTGCACTGGTCGGGGCTGGAAACCGGAAAGGAACCATACTAATTCTAGTCAGGGGGACACCACTTCAAGGTGCTTATCTTGCAAAATAGACCAGTGGGTGCACCAAACTCGCATTTAAGGCACCGTACCAGAAAACTGGCCATAGACTACTAATATTATAGCAAACATCCTGAAATCCCTAATTGTTAGTGGCCGTAGCTAGGTTTTGATATGTGGGGCCAAGGGTTAGCATTAACAGACAGTAACGGGTAGAGGTCCAGGGCCCGTCCTAGGGCTCTGGTGGCCGTCAAGGGGCGAAGCCGGAAAATTTTGGGGGTTTATATTGCTTTAAATGTCTATGAGAACGAACAGTCTTCTTCGTATACTTTACAATGAAGAGCGCCGATTCATTACTTCATTACTGAAGGTGACGTCATATGTGATACAGCTGGGGAGGATTTGGAAATTATGGAAAATGTGTTCATGACGTTCGAGAGGACCTCCGGTGGTCAAAATTATATGCGCAAGATTTAATGGGGAAAATCCGGTATGTCTCGGCTATCGGAAGCTAAACAAATTTAAATAAGACTTTACGGTGGGTGAGTGTTGGTTGTTGTTTTTCGTTAGTCACGTTCGCCCATGAGTCAACCCGGAAATTGATGGTTTGAAAAAGACTCCTAAATATCGTAGATTATGCGCGACATTATTGACTAGGAGATGTATATCTGTGTCGGCTACTTAGATCATTCCTGAACCGACAGTGTCTCATTGCAAGGAGACATTTAATTTTCACTAAGGTGACCAAGCAAATATGCCTGGACTTTCCGGCAGTGAAATTGAAAACAGTTGGAATTGCGGAAATGCAATGGGAGTATTGATGCTGTCAAATTATATGCGCGGAACCGTTTTTGTGGCGCGGTCAAAGCATGGTGTGCATGAAACGTACAATGTACACACAGATTCGGTTGTGTGAAATGCCACGCGGTGAAGAACCGAAAGGAATTTAATAAACATGGCGAATTTGCCGTCCGGTGACTAGCGTCGGTGCCGTGTCACTAGAATCTTATATAACAGGGCTTCAATAGAGAGGTTGGTTTTATGTGAGGGCTGGCTAATGTATGACATTGATTTTACAAAATTTACTTGTCGCACATTATGACTCCCCCACCCTCTATCTCTCTCTCTCTCTCTCTATCTCTTCTATGTTCCTTATCTCTTTCTCTTAGATGATGACAAGTGTTTATACCATGGTTTTTGTTGGTCAAATTGATGGGCTAACAACTAGGTCAAAATATAATTATACTTCCGGGGAAGTATTGGTCATTTAGGAAGAGTAAAATTAATGTTGAACTTATAGTTAAAGTACGAAAGTTTGGATACGAGTTGCAAGAGTAGCTATCCTTCTAAGAAATGTTGGACGAGCAGTATGTTTTATCTATCAACAGTCGTCTTCATCAAGGAAAGTACAGGCATGTTATTGTACTCACACTTTGAAAAATATCCCGAAACTAGGCCGGGCTGGGGGGGGCTATGCCGAAACCCGTCCGTAGCAAGCGTTGGACATTCATGATTGCTCAAGTATATAGTCATCAGACCTGTTTGCTTCAACACATTGATATATAATTAATAATTAAATTGAAATAATAGTTTTTTAACCAATAACTAAACACTAAAATAAAACATTACAACGATCACACTTGTGAAATGAATCTTTGCAATTTCTAATCTCGCTATATAGTCTCGCTCACAGAATGCGGCCGTCCGGGAGCGAATGGAAATTCACCGAGCTAAAAGTCCTACTCTACACTAATCACTTCTCCCACTATCGGTACGAACAACATACTCTCGGTCCGCTTCCATCGAACAGGCCTTTGTCTTCGACGCAGGACTAAACCGTCACCACCTCTTCATTACAGTATCCTTGGATGCTGCTCGCCTGCCGGCCCGTTCTTTTGTGATTTGCCCATTGTGGTAGTAATTGTTCACTCATTCTGCTAGCTCGTAAGTTACCCACGCCCGTACAGCTGACATTGGTCAACGACATCTAACTTCCTTTCGAACTTTGTGTGGCAGTCCGTCTGGCCGTCTTCTAGTTTCCATCATCATCTACGAATAATCCATTACACTTAATCTTACATTTGAAACAACCTATACCCTGATAACATCATCACACGTGACTTTGGACACTACAGAGGAAGACCAGAATATCCTATGGAAATAATCTACCCGGGAATATACCTAATGATCTCCTAAAATGTCAACTAGCAAAGAATATGTAATAATGTCAAAACAGCAACAGCAAAACTCATAACTCAAAAAACTTCCATATGAGATTCTCTCGTCAAATGTGTACTGCTTAATGTCGAAATGTGATTTTGACAAACATCATAAATCAGATTCAATTTTGGATAACGTTGTTGCTTTTGGGGTTTGTCTTCTAATGACGTTATTCAATTATATTTCTTCTATGAACATGATGAAGTCAACAATGTTATATAGTGCTTAGAATTAAGAAGGGGATATGAATAACAGTAAAATGCTTCTTGGAATTTGAACACAGTTCCAAGAGAAATATTCAAATACGCCAGGCTAAAAATCTAAAACTATAAGCCTTTTCCATTGACTTGTCTTTCTTAAAAGACAGTACACATTCTTAAAGCGGCACCGGCATATCTTCACAAAATACTAAATTCCTTTAATTTGCTTTTAAGTGATAGAAGAAACGGATATATTTTACATAATAAAATAACATACCCAAAAAAGATAGGGGCTTTAATAAGAGGCCATCCGGGTAATTGAAGTTTAACTTTTGGTTTTGGCATGTCTATTATATACATAAATATCACAGACTTGTACTCATTGATATTAACCACAAAGATCACAGACCTGTCAAACATTCCCCTGGAGTGATTTTATTATACAATCGTTCTGTTTAACCATAAAAGGCATTGATTTGGGCTTAATCGTTTCAGGCGAGGGCTAATGCATATAAAAGCTTTACAACCATGCAAAAATATCAAATTTGAAAAAAAAATTGTCAGAGTGTCTTTAAATTTAACTTTGACTTATTTTCTTCCAATTGTCCGTGAATTCCTTTCCGTCTGTTTATTCGTCGCCCATCCTTTTGTTTGGCGCACGCAGAAAGCCGGTAAAGATGACACACAAATCCACGTCGGCGATGATTTATGTCTACTCCTGGTCGGTTATAGTTGGCGTTCTGGTTCTCTTTATTATTTACAAGGTAAGTGTGGCAAATACATAAAAAAGACTAAAACCAATTACGTGTTCAGACTACACTACCTTTGGAAAATTATGTATCTGTTGATTAATAGCAATTGTCATAGTCGATTCAGAAGCGGATCGATTAAGGAGGAAATCGGGAAGGGTAATGATCTGTTTATTATTACGCTGCCATCAGGAAATCGTCACAATCATGCCGCTTTATCTAAGCTTGTATATGACCATGTGCTGGTGAAGGGTACATGAAGAAGAGGTAGGTTCAACATTTGGTCCAGTGGCCATCCATACCAGGTCATTTGGCCACCACGTTAGAATTGAAAGGCGTGAAAATGGCGTTTATGATATCTGCCTCATTTCTTTAACAAATTCCTTCAATTTTTCTATGATTTCCATCATAGGAAAAATGTGCAAATTATGCAAACATCAACTGCGTCACAGTTGGGTAAACAGTTCTGGGTTAATTTCTTGTTAATTTCTTCATGCACAACGTTTTTGATACACACGGAATTTTCTGTTTGTTTTTATCTGGCAAATAAAATGAAATGGAATGACCACCCAATCCTTGACTGAGTGGTGTCAATCGTCAATTACCACTTGACTTCTCGAATTATTTGAATCACAGGATGCTTTCGGTCTTGGCCATGTATAGTGTGCACCCCTGTCAAAAAGCCTAGATGTGATTTTAGGGATGTTGGGGCTAGCAATTAACTCCCAAATTGCAACGTTCTTATAACAGGCCTCGAAAGGACGGATCTAATAGGAATCGACGTATGAATGCCCAACGATTATGTGGAAAGAATGCTAGTGTATTAGTATACAAATATTGAATGCCTAAGAGTGTGATAGTAAAAAATATATCATGAGGTCAAATTTGGACTTTTCTATTTCACGAGGCGAAGCCGAGTGAAATGGAACAGCCAAAATTTGACCGAATGATATATTTTTACTATTGCACGAATATAGGCAGTCAATATTTGTTTTATATCATGATATCACCTGTTTTATTTTCAAGCCATGTGATAGTAAAAACTATCACATGGCTCAAATCACTACAATCATGATATAAAGGTGAACATCAGACGCCTCCGATCAAACATAGGTGAACTGTGGAATTTATCCCACGAGCTTAAGTATCTTCTTCTTCTTCTTATTGCGTATGAGGCAGCAGCTAAATATGTTGTAAACATTGGAGCCAACTCACTGTTGATTGGTTAGGATTTGAGTCAAGTATCGTCATTATCATCGAAATATTCTTGGGCTCCAGAGTGAAGGATGGAACTGACTGTATTAGCATTCATGGATACTTTCTATGCTGCCGTAGAAATAGGGATGGAATCGCTCTCTACTATCTTTAAAGAGTTGCTACCATTCATACCAAAGATCTAGATCACAAAAAAACTGAAACTGATGTGGT